>CM076574.1:1283033883-1283281528 GCA_034641835.2 Pinus albicaulis | reverse complement strand
TAGCTTATATTAGAAAATACAAAAAGAGACAAATAGCCTACCTCGCTCTAATGCTTACACCTATTAGTGTCGTTTCTTGGTCTTCTCACTTCCAAGTTCAATCCTTTAAGCATTGTCGTGGATGTTTACCTGTAACGAAGATCAAACCAAAGCAGCGAAAGCATGTATAGCATAATTTACTATAACATAAACTATGTGAAAGATCAGAGAGTAATACACTAAATGCATAATCAATTACACATTTATGGAAAGTAAATGTATAATGTATTGTTATTAAAAACAAGGGAAGCATACAACCATTTAAGCTCTGATGTTGGAAGCCACCTTCAGATGGGTTTCCAAGTCCTTGCCAAGACCTTCAAGCACTCCTTTCTCCTTCATAATTAGACAACATTTAGGCACATTTTAGCACTAGAATGGCAACCAGAATTGACCAACCATTTGGGGAAAACATGGTATTCATTTATAGGGAAGGAGGAGAGATTAGGGATTCATAAAAGGGGGGAGAAGGTCCACATCTTAAGGGGAAGATCCCTAAAGGTAGGATCAAAGGCATGAAATGGGAACCTTCGACCCAATCCTCATTTAACTGATACCATCTCTTCGTTCTTGAGGCTTCTAGTAGGAGAAGCTTTTGTTCCATTTTTGGAAAACCTGCCTGAAGAGGACCAACGCGCTTTTTCACTTTAATCCTCGCGTTGCCAGCGCTATACATAGGTCATGGTGAAGGCGAGAAGCATGAGCTTTTAACTACAGGTACCACGTTAGGTCTGCAAATAGGGTTTGTCACCAGCTTTTTGCATAATTGCTTCAAGGTATTTCTCTTTTAAGTCTTCATGGATGCTCTGATCATGTTTTTCATGGTAAACACTTTGCCAGCTTTTCATCGCTTTGCGACATTAGGGGAAAAGTTCGACAACTCAGGGTATGAGATAGAGAGTGTAACAAAATATTGTATAACAGATGTGCCCTAAAGCATGAAAGAAGAATGAGAAGTGATGGTTGAAGTGCTTTACAATTCATGGCAAGGACTTATGAAATCACCATCAAGAGACCTGCAAATCAAATATAATACATACGACATCTCTGGTATATACTCAATAATATATCTCTGAGTAAACAATACATGGATCCATGCAATGGAAGCAACCATCCGACTGAAAGGATTATGAATATCACTATGAATCCACGGCATGGATACAACCATCTGATTAGAGAGATCCATGTGTACAATCATGAATACTAAAAAATGCCTCACAGCCTGGATATAGAAAAGGAAATCTAGGTTCTTTTGTCTCGACTTGACATAAGTACGAATCTAACCATGTGAATATATATGTTGAAGTCGAACATGGAAGAAACCACATGATTACCGGTCAATAATGTAAATCGTTAACAGACATGAGAGGAACCATCAATAATGATAATGGATCTCAAGGTACAACGACACAATCTACAAGTGCGAATAATGGAGTTGAAGTTGAACACTCGTAGAATCATTCGATCAAAGGCCAATAATGTGAACCTATCATCGAATGCAAAGAACTTTCCATTGAGGCATGCAAGCTCCAAGGTATTGAAAGGGAGTGTCTAGATCATCTTCCCGGTTAATGAGTTAGAGTCGACATGAAGTGAGTTGTCGAAGGAGGGCCATAATGTTTCCCACATCATCGACATGAAACAAGGGACGTTGATGAAAGTGATTCAGGATTGTAACAGAGAAGGTCAAATGAGGTACAAGAGTTTTGAATTTGCAGATGAGACTTCTCTTGAACATATTGGCGACATGAATCTGGATGTTGGCAGCATTTGACTCAAACTGGGATCAATGGTCACAATGACAATAGTATATGATCGAATGAGAGGCAAATGGATTTCCCAAACCCAGGAAGGCAAGTGACAAAGAGAGGATAACCCAAACTCGACACGAGATGCAGATAAGTGTCATGTTCAAGAAGGACATGTTGCCTTTGACACAGAATACAAGATAGGTTTAATTCCATTTTTCCCATTATTTCTAGTGAGTACCTATTTATTTTTTATTGCAAGCTTGAAGAGGATACCATATTCTTAGTGTATAAGTTCACCCTTTATATGAATCCATCCTAGTAAGTTTAATGATCCCTAGGAAGGAGTAACTCGGTCTCGTCATGGTGAAAAGCCCTTCGTCGTTTAAGTTTTACGAGTCCGACAGAGGGGTAACTCGACATCTTTTTCATGTTTAGGGAGTTTGAAAAAAAGGCAGAAAAGAAAACTCGTTTCATAAATAGTCCCTCGAATCCGAAAAGGTAGAAAACAACATTCGAGAGAACCTCTTATTCATATTTTACTAAGGTATTTCTTTTTCATAGTTAGTCTATCTCAACCCAAAAAAAGGTTAAACTTATATTGAGACGATTCCAATTCATTTACTTTAATCAACTCAAAATGACAAGTGCTCGACAATATTTTCATGTTTTGAGAGTCAGAAAACAGTTGAAAGATGACTCCAGGGGGGTTCCTTTTTCGTTTGTTTTCACAAGTCCGAAAAAAAAAAAAAAAAAAAAAAAAAAAAAAAAAAAAAAAAAAAAAAAAAAAAAAAAACCTCGATATTTTACCTTATACCGTCGTCAGTTTGTAACGAACCTGTTGTTGCACATGTGAACAAACATCACTTTGATCGAGAAAAATATAAATAAACTAAAAATTCATTTTTAAAATGCTGAAAAACATATTCACTAGTTTATATAAACTAAAAATTCAAAATAAAAATTACTTTTTACCATTTGTGACTTTGGAGAGCAGTTTACCTACATTTACCTTCGATCTTCAAGCACGAAGTACGATTAATCTGAAGGACCATTTGTCGAGCCATTTGTCACAGGTAACAACCATTTCCTTTCTCTTCATTTTGGTTGTATTTTCATGCATTTTAAGCCATATATTAGGTGCATAGGGGAGCTAGAAAAAATTAGGGCTCGTGGGTGGCCAACGCGGGATTTACCCATGAGGTTTGTGTTGTTCGCCCTGGGCCCAACAAGACCAGCGTGCTGATAGCGCGAAGAAATTCCAACACAGTCATGCTAGCGCCGAGGGTTAACATTTTTTTACCAAAGCTCCACTTTTACCTATTCTTTTGTTAAATTTTCTCCATGGATGGTAATTAATATTTGTTTAATGATGTTTGCAGGTGAAAAATGGAAATTGAATGGAAGGAAAGGGGCCATGAGGCCGAAGACCTACAAGCTGTAAAAAACCCACAATGGATAAGGGCAATTTGTAACTATGGATTGCTGAAGTTTTCCCAGATCTATGGGATTCGATCCCAAGTGGATTTATCACAATTTTTGGTGACTTGGTGGAATGCAGACCGCCAACTATTCATGATAGGAGATCAGGAGCTGAATATAGAGGTTTCTGACATCTACTTCATTACTGGTTGTCAAGATGGAGGGGACAGTACTGACATGCTCATTACAAGACACTACAGTGAGAACTCCCGCAAAACAAAAAGCGGGAAAATTGACATAAATATTGTCGTAGATCCTGCATTGAGAACCGTCCTAAACACTATTGTTTGAGTGGCAAGGGTATAAGCCTTTCATGAGGCAAGAAAGTATCATTTCCAGTACGAAGTGGATTGTATAAGCCCAAATATATTCAATTAGAGTGAGGGGTTACTTCTCGACATGAAGGACCAACTCACAAAATGCAAGATGGGAAAACTTAAGCAGTTTGGCTACGGGTCAATATTTGTAACACTTTTCTTGGAGTGAGTTCCATTGTTAAAGTACCAGTAGATAGAAGATGGACCTCTTGCACCGAGAGACCTATGAATATTGAGGTGGAGTTAGTTGATGCCTTGCCGTGGTGGTAGGCAATAAATGTCTTTTCCACCTGCCTTCTTTGGATGGTTGCGATAACAGATCATCATGATAGATGATTGGGCCTACGCAAGAACAAATTTATGAGGAGATCCAGATCTACCTCTTCCACTGATCTGAAAATGGGTGGATAACTTGAAATTTTTATGTGAAAGCACCTCCCACTTAGTTAAACAAATTAAGATCTAGCTTATTCTTGACCGTGCGGAACTGAACACTTGATTCAGGTGTATATTTTTTTAACTGTTTAAGTGCTTTAAGAAAAATTGTTTTTGCTGATATTAAGCATGTGCAACAACCACAAATTGCAGTAAATAAGCATTAACACATAACAACAAATTAATATAGGATTTCACCTGAATATCGTGGGCTATGTCTCCCATAGCCTTTGTCAACTTACTTGGCTCTTTGAGATTATGATGAAAATTTTCTTTTACAAGTATATAATTAACTCCAACGGTTATTTTTTCTATACCATTGGGTTTATAATACCATCATATCCCTGGAATGGCTTAAATCTCTCTGAAGATGAACCTCGTCTCCCTTAGACTTGACTCCTTCTGTCGATGCCCTTGAGCTTCACCGAGCTTCTCTTTGGCACTAACTCCCTTAGAAATCCTTTTCTGTCCCTGAAACCTTTTCTACTGTCTCTAGCATACATTAGACATCCAGATTAGACTGTTCATTTGCTCCCAATGAGCACTGGCTCCCCAAACTAGGCCTCCAACCCTTGTTGGCCCTAAGCTGCCCGAAACTTCCCTGTAGCTTATCGACCTTCATATATCTACCAATGACTCTGAAAATAATTCCATTGGATTCATAATGTCAAAAATAGTCAGTATATACTATTCATTCACTGAAATTGGCCTCTAACTGCTCTGGTTACGCCTCCAACACTTGGTGGCACACCTTGGCTCCAGATTCACTGAAAACTTCTCTGAAGCATATCAGACTTCAAAAGTATTCAAAAGCTTCTGAAAATCCCTCCATTGGATTTAGAAGGTTCATTACATTCATAAATGACTATTGTTTTTCTGAGAATGGATATTGGCTGCTCTAGATAGGCTTCATTCTCTTGTTGGCACTTGGTGGCCCTAGTGACCCTTGGAACTTCCCTGAAGCATTCAGAAGTCCTCAAAAGCTTCTGAAAATCCATCCATTGGATTCATAAGGCTCAAAATTTTCAGAATAGACTAATATTTTGCTGAGAATGGATACCGGCTGCTCTGGATAGGCCTCATTCTCCTGCTGGCACCTGATGGCCCTAGTGACCCTTTAGAAGTCCTCTATTAGCTCTTCAAGCCTCACGATTAGATCCAAAATGTCTGAAACATCCAAAATTGACTATTGGATTCCTGTATAAGGCCTCTAGCTGCCCTGGCTAGGCCTCAAACTATTGTTGGCCCCTGGTGGCCCTTGTCGCCCCTAGAACTTCTCTGAAGCTAAATCATGCTAATAAGTCCTCCGATGGCTTTGCAACCCTCACCAATGAGTCTAGAATGTCTGAGATAGTTGAAATTGACTATTCACACTCTCAGAATGGACGAATCTAGCTCAAGATAGAGCCTAAACAAATTTTGTCTAGTTACCCCTAAATCAGCTCCACTAAAAATGGAGGACTTAAGCTAAACTGCAGTCAAACTTGGCCAACTACCTTAAATCTAGGTGCGCTCCACATTTACTGCCAGTTTAACCGTTTGTAATAAATTTTATGGTTGGGGTTGGGCACATGCCCCAAACCCCGTGGTTTGTCTAACTGCAACTGCCGGCGGGAACTGCGCAAACCGTGGCATTTAAACATTAATGTGGCCATATGAACAAACCTTAATGGTGGTTGGTAACAGTTTCATAAACCGTTAGAGGTTTTTTCCCTTGGTTCTTGGGCCAAGGCCGTATGGGGAGGGGCTGGCCCCTCCGCTCCCCCAAACATCAAACGGTTCAAAAATAAATATAAGCCGACGACTACATATGTTAAGTCGTATCACAGCGTAGTTGGCAGAGACCTTTGAGAGCTGACCAGAGGTTGTGGGGTTGAACCCGGAAAACCCTAAACCAAGATTTTATTCCATCGTTCAAGGGCCACGTGTTGGCCTCTGGGCCTGCCACATGGCAGCCTTTGATTGGCTGAAATCCAACGTACAATCAACGAGCAAATAGAACGATGCCACTTGCCAAGATATGAATGGTCCGAAGGAATATTCTGAGGAATATTCTAAGGAATATTCCTTGGAATATTATTTTTTTAATTTCCAAAAACCCAGTCAAACCTGATCAAAGGTTGAAAATTGCAGTTTACGTGACTTTTCAAATCGCAATAACTTCTTCATATGGTGCCAGTTTTTCAAACCGTTCATGGCACCAGAATTAGGAAGATGAGATCTATTCGGTTGCTCAGGTTTGAAACACTTTCAAACACTCTGAAATTTGAACTATCACTTAGGTCCTTGATCCAAATCTGATCACAACTCCCCATTGGGAATCTTTTGGACCCCAAAAGACTGATTACCTGATTTGTTCAGTAGATGAGAGTACAACACCCTCACTTTGCTAGCCTCCGTACACTTTTCCTTGCATGGCTTAGTGCCTTTGAGCCCCAACTCGAAGGTAGTCAATACTTTCCTTCTTGGCTGTGCTTGTCCTCCTGTCAAGAACTGAGTCTTCCTTGAACCCATTCAGAAAATTCTAGCGAGAAAGTTTCAATAGAAGATAGTTGAACATCGCTTCCTTGATCATCGATCCAAGGTGGCTCAAACAAACATAATTTTCCAACATAAATGCATACATAACTAAATTTTTCATATGTACAAATAAATGCATGTCTTACTGAGTTAAGAAGTCAAACCACTTCTTACCAAGCCACTTCCATGGTGATTTTTGCTGTTGAAAATCTTCTTCATGTGAAACATCTGTTCTCACATCAATGATGGAATCTTTGGTTCCACTTTCGCCAATCTTTTTATCCTCTTGCTTCATGTGCTTGGGATGATTAGTTGGATGCAATGTCCAACATTGGGCAATAACATGTCCCTTTCTCTCGCAATGTGTGAAAGTATTTTGCACCTTTTGAGCAAGTTTCCTTTGCTTCAAATGTTTCCTATATGCCTTCAACCTCTTCCATCATCTTGAAACATCATGGTTACACATACCACAATATGCACAGCAACACTTTCTTCCATTCACGCATGCAGAATTGCCATGCTTTACAAAAACATAATCAACTTGACTATGGGAAGAATTATACCTCAAATGCTGCTTTGCATGTCCATATTTTTTACTTTCTTGAGGAGATGAACTTGTAGAGGTTCCAACTTTCTTTTGAAGACTAACATCAGTGTTCTTGTCTTGATAGCTGTCAGAACTCTCATGCTTTCTATAAGTTGCATGTCTACAAACATCTTGCTGCAACATAGGCTTAAAACAATGGGAATGAACTTGAAAACAAACTTGACATGTTTGTGGTTTAGAACTTGCAACAAAAGTTCCTTTTTCATTTGTCTCAAATGCCTTCATGGCTGTATAGTTTTCGCCATAAGATTGAACATAGCCTAGACCAAATTTCTTAGGTCTTTACTCAACCATAATAGGATCAATCATGACTTGTGCATGTTTTCCTAAACCCTTGCCTTCATAGCCCATTTTTAACATCAACTTGGACCCTATACCTCTAGTGTGCTTTTCAAATGAACCTAGACACATCTATCTGAAGAGGAATTTGAAGACAATTTTGAGTGTTTTACCTCTGCTTCAAGCATGTTCTTGGTTAAGGCCTCTTGGGCTTGATGGATCTGTATCTCCATCTCATGCATTCTTTGAAGAATTTCTTCTTTCTCTTTCTTCATAGCAACCAATTGCTCATGAAGTCTAGTGCTTTCCTTTCTATCTTCAAACAAAATTTGCACCCTATCTTTCAGGATGTAGAAGTCTCGCTTCATCTCTTCATCGAAGAATCTTGTGAAGGAGGAGGGTTTTGAAACCTCACTTGATGAAGTTGTCATCCTTATGTAAATGAATTAAATAAATTCAACAAAAATTCACAAAGCTTTAAAAAACAATTGACAAAGCTTCTGAACAAAATGGTTGTAGAGTCAAGCTCTTCTTCAAGCAGTCTTTTGCAAACACCCTCTTGTGCTTCAAGGGTTGCCTTGAGGTACTTTGGGTAAGGAGAATGCCTTCAGCCCTTCTTCCTTCTTGTCCTCTTCTGGACTTAGCTAAAAGTAGCTTTCCCTTCACCTCTATCAAACTTAAACTTGTAAGCATCAGTCAATTTGCAAACAGTAAAATTCTTTGCCCTGTTAAACACCTTTCAAGTCAAACAAGAAACCTAGTGCTCTGTCAAGAAAGAAACCTAGTGCTATGATACCAACATGATATGAAAATGGGTGCATAACTTGAAAATCTTATGCGCAAGAACCTCCCACTCAATTAAACAAATTAAGATCTATCTTATTCTTGACTATGCGGAAATGAACACTTGATTCAGGTGTATATTTTTTTAACTGTTTAAGTGCTTTAAGAACATTTTTTTTTGTTGATATTAAGCCTGTGCAAAAAACACAAAGTGCAACAAATAAGCATAAACACATAACAACAAATTTAATATAGGAATTCACCCAAATATCGTGGGCTACGTCTCCTTGAGCCTTTGTCAATTGACTTGCCTCTTTGGGATTACGATGAAAAAATTATTTTACAAGTATATACTTAACTCCAATGGTTATTTGGTCTGCACCATTGGGTTTAGAATACCATCATATCCCTGGAATGGCTGAAATATCTCTGAAGATGAACCTTGGCTCCCTTAGACTTGACTCCTTCTGTTGGTGCCCTTAAGCTTCCCTGAGCTTCTCTTTGGAATTAACTCCCTCAGAAATAATTTTCTGTCCCTAAAACCTTTTCTACTGTCTCCATCATACATCATACATCCAAATTAGGCTGTTCATTTTCTCCCAATGAGCATTGGATCCCCAACCTAGGCCTCTAACCCTTGTTGGCCTTGGGTTGCCTGAAACTTCCCTATGGCTTCTTGACCTTCATAAGTCTCCCAATGAATCTGAAAATCCTTCCATTGGATTCATAATGTCAAAAATAGTTAGGATAGACTATTAATTTACTGAAATTGGCCTCCGGCTGCTCCGGTTACGCCTCCAACACCTGGTGTCACACCCTGGCTTTAGGTTCACTGAAAACTTCTATGAAGCATCTCGGCCTTCAAAATAATTCAAAATATTCTGAAAACCCCTCCATTGGATTCATAAGGTTCATTACAGTCAGAAATTACTATTAATCATTTTCTCAAAATGAGCTCTGGCTCCCCAAACTAGGCCTCCAACCCTTGTTGGCCCTGGGCTGCCCGAAAATTCCCTGTGGATTATCGACCTTCAGAAGTATCCCAATGAATCTGAAAATCCTTCCATTGGATTCAGAATGTAAAAAATAGTCAAGATATACTATTCATTTATTGAAATTGGCCTTCAGCTTCTCTGGTTACGCTTCCAACACCTGGTGGCACACCATGGCTCTAGGTTTACTGAAAACTTATATGAAGTATATCGGCCTTAAAAAGTCTTCAAAAGATTCCGAAAATCCCTCCATTGGATTCATAAGGTTAATTATAGTCAGCAATGACTGTTGGTTTTCTGAGAATGGATACTGGCTGCTCTGGATAGGCCTCATTCTCATGTTGGCACCTAGTGGCCCTGGTGACCCTTGGAACTTCCCTGAAACATATAGACTTTTAGAAGTCCTTAAAAGCTTCTTCAAATCCCTCCATTGGATTCATAAGGCTCAAAATAGTCGGAATAGACTACTGGTTTGCTGAGAATGGATAATGGCTGCTCTGGATAGGCCTCATTCTCCTGATGGCCCTAGTGACCCTTGGAACTTCTTTGAAGCATCTCGGCCTTCAGAAGTCCTCTAATAGCTCTGAAAACATCACCATTAGTTCTATAATGTCTGAAACATCCAAAATTGACTATTGGATTCCTTAATAAGGCCTCTAGCTGCCCTGGATAGGCCTCAAATTGTTGTTGGCCCCTGATGGCCCTAGTGGCCCCTAGAAATTATATGAAACTAAATCATGATTAGAAGTCCTCTAATGGCTCTGCAACCCTCACCAATGAGTCTGGAATGTTTGAGATAGTCTAAATTGACTATTCACACTCTCAGAATGGACGAATCTAGCTCAAGATAGAGCCTAAACAAATTTTGTCCAGTTACCCCAAAATCAACTCCACTAAAAATGGAGGACTTAAGTTAAATTTTAGTCAAACTTGGCCAACTGCCCTAAATCTGGGCACACTCCACATTTACTACCAGTTTAACCATTTGTAATAAATGTTATGGTTGGGGTTGGGTACATGCCCCAAACCCCGCGGTTTGTCTAACTGCAACTGCCAGCGGGAACTGCGCAAACCGTGGCATTCAAACATTAACGTGGCCATATGAACAAACCTTAATGGTGGTAGTTAATGGTTTCATAAGCCGTCGAAGGTTTTGGCCCTTGGTTCTTGGGCCAAGGCCATATGGGGAGGGGTTGGCCCCTCTGCTCCCCCAAACATCAAATGGTTCAAACATAAATATAAGTCGACCACTGCATATGTTAAGTTGTATTACAACGCAATTGGCGGAGACCTTTGTGGGCCAGCCGGAGGTCGCGGGGTCAAACCCGACGGACCCCAAACCAAAATTTTATTCCACCGTTCAAGGGCCACGTGGCGGCCTTCAGGCCTGCCATGTGGCAGCCTCTGATTGGCCGAAATCCAATGTACAATCAACCAACAGATAGAATGATGCCACTTTTCAAGATATGACTGGTCCGGAAGGAATATTCCAAGAATATTCCTTGGAATATTCTTTTTTTTGAACTTCCAAAAACCCAGTCAAACATGGTCAAAGGTCGAAAATTGCAATTTACTGGACTTTTCAAATCACAATAACTTCTTCATACGGTGTCGGTTTTTCGATCCATTCGCGGTGCCGGAATCAGGAAGACGAGATACATTAGGTCGCTTAGGTTCTACACACTTTTGAACACTTTTAAATTTGAGCTATCACTCAGTTCCTTGATCCAAATCTGATCAGCCACTAGGGGGACGATGGAACGACTCAGGTAAGAATTGTCTTTAAAGTTTTTAATTTTTCGATTTTTTTTATTATGTGTGAATTGAGATTTGGACTTATGATAATTTGCAAACGTTGGACCAGAGAGACCTCCAAGGGTTTCTCCAATTACATAGAGAGTGGCTCGCCAGTTTGAGGATGATCCCTATGTCGAGGGGGTTGACCCTATGGTTGAGATAGAGCAAAATTTGGATGCCTTGACTAAAGGTATTCCATTTTACACGACCATCAGCGACGTACCTATCTGATATCAAAGACACAATGTGGTAGTGTCTGCTTGATTACGTCGGCTATTAGGCCGAGTCATTAGGGCTATTTCTTGTTACCACAAGCACCATGTCGATGCATAGACATGTTTTTGATCTTTCATTTTGCATTTATGTAGGCCTAATGAGCCATATATCTCAGAACACATATTTTTTTTATTTTTGATGTAGCACACATTTTGCAAACTCTATTTATGCATATACATGTTTTTCCCGATGATAGTTAATGTTCATTTCTGTCATGGTTTCTTTTTACATGTTATGAAGATCTCCATCTAAAACATAATTTGCTAGTGTATATGTTATTGTATTTAGATTTCTTGGAATATGTTGATAAGTGATGTAATCAAAATTTATTTCCAAGAGACGAACACATAGATACATCCTTAAAATCTGAGGGTTTCTAACTGAATAATTCTTGTTTAGCTGTAATACAATGAGTTGTAAATCAAGTTTGACAATAAATGCCCTAATACCAAGGGCAACAACTTCTTATAATAGTTAGATAACCACATTATATTCGGAAATATTTTTAGTTGTATGACCTAGACATATGCCCTGTAAACTCACTAACTCACCATTAGGAGCGTAATTTAAGTGCCCACACAGCAGAAGACAGATTCCATGTACTACAACAAGTGCCATCAGAGAAACCGAAATGAGGAAGAGGGTTCGTCGACATCTACAAACCAAGCGGAACATGGTAAGGAGGGGAAAACATGTTTGCAAAAAGCCAAACAAATCACACCAAAAAATGCACACTAATGTACAAAGTATTTCGCATGGATACTTTTCAGATAGAGCCCATTTTGGGACTCAGATGATTTCTCTCTGTCATGATTAATAGAAATAAGCCGACAGTTCTGTCGTTGATATTGCATGTAGGCATCACCTTGAGAAAATTTGTGATATAAGTCACATCAACGATGAAGTGCCCATGCCCCATGGCCAAGTGAGGGTTACGAAGCATGGAAAAAATGCCCCATTTGGCGAATGGTGAAACGGTAAGAACTGTGTGTAAGGGAGCGGGTGGGGCTCTGATGTGAATATTCATAAGGATATCAAGAGGTATGATTTCTAAGAGGTTTCCCAATTTTTTTAAGATAACATTTCATGAACCAAAATGGGTGTCTAAAGGGGAGAAGTCGTTGTAAGGAAAATGAGAGTTTCTAGACAGGTATAAATCTCACCGAGACTTGGAAGAAATGAAGAACGATGAAGAGTATCATTCCAAGGGATTTCATCAAGCGACATGACTTTAGCAATGATCTCGTCAATCAGAAAAGTCTCTTTCAAAGGATCATCGAAATCCAAAGAACCAAGCCAAGGGGATATCGAATATGAGTCTAGGATCGTATTCAAATGATCATTGGTTTCAGAAGCAGTCGCAGAATCCAAAACGGCAACTTGATATGCTTATTCAACAAGACTGAGCAGCATGACGTCACAAAAATGGTCAATTTGATCAAGGTTGGGTATGATCCAAGGATCATTCCTAGACAATATCATGTTAACTAAGGCAACATAAGGAGGAGGAAGGGAAAAATTTCCCATTAGAGAGGAGTCTTTGAAAATACACGCTTCAACATTTTCAGAAGGAATAGTGCATTTCCCAATGTACATCACATTACCAATTGAAGAATCAGATGAAAATAAGGTTATTTGGTCTACCATGACAATATTTCCTTTATGAGGAAAGTGAAGTGCGCGAAATAGAGTAGAAACCACACAAACCATTGCATGGGTCCAACTTTGGCCAAGTAAAAGGTTATAATTGAGATTTGCATCAAAAACTTTTACTTCCATATTAAGAGTTTTACTTTCTAACACTATAGAGAAGGCGTTGAGAATACCGTATGGACAAACACCTCTGCCATCAAAATATTCTAATGTATTTTGGGACTGGTTGAGAGGAGGCAAGCCAAGGGCTTTCCAACATGAAATGGACATGATACATATGGAGGCTCATTTATTGACAATAGTCTTATGAATGGACTTGCCCATAAAGACAACTTGGATGAGAAATGTAAGTTAACACTGTTACCGATGAAATAGGTAACCTGACCTCAAAACGGGAACTCTAGCCCAAAAAGTCTCAAAAAACATGAAAAAACACGCCAAAAACAAAAAGTGCGTCTTCCAGAACGCACTTGGTTTTTTTTTAAGGTCAAATTTCAACATTTTATAAAATTATGCTAAAAACAAAATTGTTTGTTGAAAAAAGGATTGAAAAGACACCCTCAAAACAAAACTCGTTGATGCTGGAATAACAAAAAAAAAATTGTGTCATAATTTTGACACTTGTAACAATGGAATTAAAGACAACATATTAGGGCATTTTTTAAAATCGTAAATTACTAACATTTTTGATAGATGATGTTAAATATAAACAAATACATGTCTGAAGGGCTTATCATTTTGAACAATTTTCATCCATGTTGTTAAACATAAAATATCTTGACTCTAAACAACCCTAAAATTGTAATTATTGTCAACCATAACATTAAAGATACAATTTGGTAGCGCATAAAAACATTAATGACAAGTTGTAAATCTAAAGTTTTTCAATCTTAAGTTTTCAACATACTTGAACAATGAAATTATGGAGAAATTATAAGACTTAAACAATTTTAAAAAATGAACAAGTAAATGAAAAAATTATCATTGAACATAAACAAGTAAGAGTAATTTTAATTTTAAAGGATAAAAACTTATCTTTTTTCAAATCTTAGCATAAGACAAATTTAAATCTAATTTCAACCAAAACCTAAAAATCAAGCATCAAAACAAAGTGTTCCCTTTCAATGACGCATATAATTATTAAAAATTTTAAAAGTATCTTACACCAAATGGTAACAATACATAATATCATGGTAATATCACTGCATAATCTAAAAATTCAACATTAGTTTCTATTTTTTATTTCACTTATAATTAAAATATCAACATTGGTACATTGAATATAACATTAATTATTTTTGTAATTCATTGTTGCATTGTCGATATTCTAAAGAGATGAATTCTTCATAATTAAAACATATAATCCAACAAACATAGAAATGTCTCATAACTTCATGGAAAATGAGATGGAAGTCAAAATTTTTATTTCAAGTTACCATGCAAACATCAATTACATAAAACTGTCTTAGATATTTATTCAAAATCAATCATAGGTTCTAGAACACCATCATAACCTACATCTTCAGATGAATGGCTCGATGCAGATGAAGATGATCCATATTCTTCTCTTTCATCAACTAGTGCTCCATCTGAGTCAACATGCATGCCCACCATTTCAGAGTTCAAAAGTCTTGTAGATCTACGTCTGCATTCTACAGAGTCCCATCTCAACAGTAATTGTTCTGGTAGCAATTTATTCAAAATATTTATGGTCTGCAACCATTCAAGAGTTCCTCTCTTTGTCAAATTGAAGTCATACACAAGTATGTCAACATCCTCCAATTTTAAAACATTTGTGCGGCGACGATTTATATTTGTGCCCTTTCTTTTTCTCTTTCTGCCAATTCTTTTTTCCACTACCATCTCTGGCTTGTACACACCATTGAAAGGGTGGGTACTTGTGGCATACCAATGTACATCAATAGCTGTAATCTCTTCATTTTCATTAATGACCTTTATAACCTTGGCAATCCAGAATGGATAGCCAAGTGGATCTTCATCTGCTAACACTGCTATCATGCAACCCTCCTTAAGATCCTGCATAGAACCCCTGTAAAGGTCTTCCATGGCTTCATGTTGTGCACGTGATATTCTAGAACCAATATAGATTTCTATTTCCTCTACTTGTGGGGAATTAATAATAGCTTGAGGCTGTTGTTGTTCAACATTGTGTGTTTCCTGATATTCATGTTCATTTGGCATATTTTGTGGCAAAAAAAAAAAGGAGTCTTCAAAAGCATATCCACATTTATTGATCTTGAAATCATATCACTTTGATTACTAAAAAAAGACTCCCACCAAACTGAATCAACAACATCGAAGTACTCATATGTATCTCTAATACATCTTTTAATTTCCTCTAGACATTCAGAATAATTTATGTCTCTCTTCTGCCTCCGTGCATTATGGAGTTTAGCAATTGACTGTGATTTTTGTTCTCACAACTTGTGTTGTCCAATTGTAAATACAAAACTTCAGGAAGAATCCCGAACCAATGAGTAACCACATCATGGATTATAGTTATGGTCAGACTTGCATCATTGTGACTATTTGGAGTTGTGAAGAAAACTCTTGGAAACATCTTCTCATTAAATACCATACAACCAACCAAGTGAAACTGAATGAAATTTTCCTCCTGTAATTTTTTTGGCGTGCGGACAAAATGTGGAAGAAGTGTTTTCTTTTGGTCCATACCATCAATTATCAATCCCGGATATTTATTTGGATGATCATAACACTTCTTTCGATGTTTATACAACTTTTTCCTTTCACTTGTTTGCTGATTGCGATGGTCTTGAAGTTCTTTGACAACGGAATCTGTACATAAAATAAAAGAAACATATGAATAAATATATTTTCATAGTTGATAAGTATCAAATTTAAAAAAAAAATGTTTTGAACACATACCTCTTTCCGCCCCTTGACATTTATCTCTTTTTTCTTTAAGAGAAGCACATGTGCTGTAAATCCCCATCCTTGTCTTCTTAGGAATACGAACATTGTTGAATTCAGTTTTCCATATCCTTGTAAAATAAGAATATGTAATAAAATTACCAATTCCTTCAACAACTTCTCCATAATCTTTGTATAACATGAATATTTCTCGTCTCGAGAAATTATCTGGAATATGTATTATGTCTTTATTTGGCATATACTCTCCATGATTTGAAAAGAAGTCTTTCATCCATGTCTTAGCAATATTTGCAAACGGCCCCACCTCTCGTTTATAACGTGCTTCTGAATAATATGTGGGATCCTTTTCCAATCTATCCTGGATTCTTAAGAAACGACAATTACCAATTGAATGCAACATTTTGAACGCCTTTCTGCAAAGAAATACATTCCCAATATGATAATCATAACATGCCAGTGTAGATTGCATGCAACCCACTAAATATGAATTTTGCATGCGTTTATTCATTGACATATATGTTTTCATTTTCTCCAAAACAAAGTTGAAATCCATATTTTTCAGGCAATCCCTTCGACAACATTCACTTGAAATCAAATGAACGACAAAACTTCTTTTTGTGAGATATTTTGTCCTGACCCTTGTATAACTGGAATGCTTTGGATTGATATGAAAAGGTCTACTCCTACTCCTAGTTGCAATATTTGCTTGCAACGGCTTCATCATTCCATCATCATTTGTAAAAGCAGTTTCATCACCATTAGGAGGAATATTATCCCCACTATCATCATCCTCAACATAGTTAAGAAATTCATCAACATCATTGCCTGGAAAATTTTCTTTACCATCATCAGTTGAAGAAAACATTTCACAAGAATCATCGGCACTTTTGTAACCCTAACTCAAAAGAAATTCTTCACCATCTTGACCCATGCTTTCAAATTCTTCCCTGGGAGGATTCAATTCTTCATCACCATGAGTGTCTTTGAAATGGTCACTTGGAGAAAATGCAATATTCAGATCTGTGCCTCTAAAATTATCATTTGCAAGAAACTCTTCATCCTCCCCTTCCTCAGTGGTGCTCTCATAATCCTTAAGATTAGGCATAAGTGGAAGCTTTGAATTTGTATTCACTAGAATTTCTTCATCCTGCCCCTCCCCTTCCTCACTGATGCTCTCATAATCCTTAGGATTAGGAATAAGTGAATGTCTTGAATCTATATTTATTGGAAATTCTTCATCCCCCTCCTCATCAGTGGTTAAATTATTATCGTTATGATTATGATGAAGTGAAAATTTTAGCTTTGGAAATTCATCCCCGTCTTCATCAGTGGCGCTGGCATAATTCTTAGGATTAGGACGAAGTGGATATTTTGATGCTGCAAATTCTTCATTCCCCTCTTCCTCAGTGGTGTTGACATAATCCTTAGGATTAGGACGAAGTGCATATTTTGACTCTGCAAATTCTTCATTCCCCTCTTCATCTATGGTGTTGACATAATCCTTCGGATTAAGACGAAGTGGAAATTTTGACTGTGGAATCTTTTCATCCCCCTCTCCATCAGTGGTGCTTGCATAATCCTTAGGATTAGGACGGAGTGGATATTTTGATGCTATAAATTTTTCATTTCCCTCTTCATCAGTGGTGCTGACATAATCCTTAGGATTGGGACGAAGTGGATGTTTTGACTCTGAAACATTATCATTCCCCTCTTCATCAGTGGTGCTCACATAATCCTTACGATTAGGATGAATCTGATATTTTGACTCTAGAAATTTTACATCCCCCTTTTCATCAGTGGTGCTGGCATACTCCTCAGGATTAGGACAGAGTGGATATTTTGACTCTGCAGATTCTTCATTCCCCTTTTCATCTGTTGTTCTCGCATAATCCTTAGGATTAAGCTGAAGTGGATATTCTTCATCTCCCTCTTCATCAATGGTGTCCTCATAATCCTTGGGATTAGGACGAAGTAAAACTTTTGACTTTGGAAATTCTTCATCATGCCCTTCATCACTGTTGCTTTCATAATCCTTAGGATTAAGAGTAAGTGGCATAACTGGCGCTCGATTTACAGAAATTTCATTTTGCTGCGTCTCATCAATTTTGTTCTCATCATCTTTAGGATTACGACCAAGTTAATTTTTTGACTCTCTATTCATGGTGAACGAACTCCTGTTATATTCATCACTTTGAATAGCGTTGTTGCGTGACGAAGATGTTGATGTTGTACAAAGAAAAACTTCGCTATCAGAAGAAACCATGGCTTTCAACAAGAATAAGTTGAATGATACAAATTCCTCTCCCACTTACAATATATAGCTTAAAGACTGAAAATTTCCCTCCAAATTTTCCCTCCAAAAAAATTCGCGAAAAAATTTCCCTCCAAAAAATTTCGCGAAAAACTTTCCCTCCAAAATTTTCATTTCAAATATTTGGTACAAATATTAGTCAAAAAATGTATTTAACATTTTTTTAATAAATTGTTTGTGTTGAAATATTTTACTGATATTTATATTCAAAATATCCACAAAATATTTCTATCATGGATGTCTTCCAAACTAAAATAATGTTTTTATTTCAATGATTTAACATTGACTAGATGTAAGTATTAACTATAATATTACTATAATACCTACATGCAAATATTAACTATTTTAACTATAATGACTACATGTAAATATTTTAAATTTTAAATTTTAAACTTGCGTTATATTCATCTAAAATATATTTCAAAATTTATTAATAAACTGTTGGTCTTCAAATATTTCACCATACTTTCTATTCAAAATATCCACAAAATATTCCTTTCATGCATGCCTTCGAAACTAAAATAATTTTCTTATTTGAATGGTTTAAGATTGACTACATGTAAATATTTACAAAAATAACATGTAAATATTATCTATTTTAACTATAATTAATTGCATGTAAATATTTTAGATTTTAAAATTTAATCCCATGATTTTAAACATTGAGTACATGTAAATATTAACTAAAATATTAACTATGATAACTAAATGCAAATATTAACTATTTTATCTATAATATTAACTATAATTAACTACATGTAAGTATTTCATATTTTAATTTTTAATCTGAGATTATATTTGAATTATTCAACATTCAGTACATGTAAATATTAAATAAATATTAACTATGATAACTACATGCAAATAATAAGTATTTTAACTATAGTATGAACTATAATAAACTAAATGTAAATATTTTAAATTTGAAATTTTTATCCCACATTTGTTAAACAGTAAACCAATCAGACAATATTCGCTATTTAAAAGGAATGATTGTTTCTATTCATCACATCACATCAAGTTTTCTGGTATTTGTTAGAGCAAATTTCTGGAGGTGTTGCGTTGGCATTGGTAACTTCGTGGAGGCATTGCATTGGCATTGGAGGCGTTGTGTTGCTATTGGTAATTTTGTGGAGGTGTTGCATTGGCATTGGTAACTTCGTGAAGGCATTGCATTGGCATTGGAGGCATTGTGTTGCTATTCGTAATTTTGTGGAGGCGTTGTGTTGGCATTGGTGACAACAGCTTTTTGCATTTCAAAGGTTAGTTTTCCTTCTATTCTGTCAATTTAAAGACGATTTTGGGGAAAATCTATTTTTCTATAGTTTTTTGTGTCCAAAAACTATTTTTTTTTAAGGTTTTTAGGTTCAAAAACCTTAATTTTTTTATATTTTTTTAGTGAAGAAAATGCAAAAAGAACTAATTTTTTTAGGGTTTTAAGGACAAAAATTTAGATTTTTTATTTATTTTTTAAGACTTATAGGTTCATCTAGACAGAAAAATCCATAAAACGACCATGCACATAAAAAAAATAGTAATATTATAAAAAAAATTATTTGTTTTTTTTATCATAAATATATCAGTGGTTTCATTATTTAAATTTTTTTTTTTATTTGATAATTTTTTTATTTTATATTCTATTATTATTATTATTATTAATTTTAAATCTTAGTTGTATTCTTTTTAATTTTAAATCTTCAATATTTTTTTTCTTTATTGTTTTGTTATATATCATATTTTTTATTTTTATTTTTTTAATTGTATTGTTATATAGTTTTTTTTTTTTAATTTATTGTATTGTTATATTAAAACAAATGTTTTTTTTTAAGTTATTTATTATATTGTATTGTTTTTTTCTTTTAATTATATAATGTTTAAAAACAAAACATAATTGTTATTTAATAAATTGTTTTTTTTTATATATATTTGTTATATTTTAATATTTTTAACAATTATTTTTTCTTTTTATTAAATAATGTTTTAATAATTATTTATTAATTATATTATAAAAAAAATGAAAAATAAAAATAAAAAAATCATGGCGCTGCCGTAGACCGTGCTCGCGGGGCGCCAGAGTCGGAATCGGCCTCCCGCCCAGCGGGGGCCCTAAGGCTGGTTGGGCCACCCCCATGGTGCCGCTCAGCCGGCCTCCGGCACCCCGCGGGCACGATCTAGGTCTGCGGCAGCCCCATGATTTTTTTTTTTAATTTTTTTTAATTTTTTTTTTTAATTTTTAATTTTTTTTAAGTTTTGTTTTTTAGTTTTAATTTTTTTTAAATTTGATTTTTTTTTAATTTTGTTTTTTAATTTTTTATTTTAATTTGTTTTAATAAAACATTTTTTTAAATTTTTTTTTAAAGTTGTTTTTTTTTTTTAAATTTTTTTTTTATAATTTGTTTTAATAAAACAATTACAAATTAATAAAAAACATTGTTATATATAAAAATAATACAAAAATTGTTATATAATATAATAAAAACATTGTTATATAATAATTGTTAAAAAAAAAAATTATTAAATAACAATTATGTTTTGTTTTTAAACATTATATAATTAAAGAAAAAAACAATACAATATAATAAATAAATAAAAAACATTTGTTTTAATATAACAATACAATAAATTAATAAAAAAAAACTATATAACCATACAATTAAAAAAATAAAAAAATATATAATATTATAACATTTGTTTTTAACATTTAAATATTTACATTTCTTTTTTAATTATTTTTTTTAAATTTAGGTATTAAAACAACATTATAAAAAAATTAATTTTTTCTTTTATTTTGTTTAATTGCTTTTATTTTATTTTGTTTATTTTTATTTAATTACTATGTAATGTGAAATAGAAATTTGTAATTTTCAAATATATTAAAAGATTATATAAATTTATAAACTTTTATATTAATTTTTATAATTTTAAGTTTATAATTTTTTATTTAATTGCTATGTAAAGTAAAATAAATTTTTATTTTATTTTATTTTGTTTATTTTTATTCAATTGCTATGTAATGTAAAATTAAATTTTAAAATTTTAAAATATATTAAAAGATTATAAGTTTTTTTTAATAAAATCATTGCCTTAAAAAATAATAATAATAATAATAATAATAATTTTAACATTTGTTATAAATAGTTAGTAATTTTTTTGTTTTTTTCTTTTAATATTAAACAAAAACTGAAGTTTGAAAATAATAGTTTTTTTTTTTAATTGTTTTATACAATTTAAACACATTTTTAAATTTTTTATAAAATGTATTCAAAACATTTTATATAGATATATATAGATATGATTTAATATTTTGTTTTTAAATGAAAATTTTTATAGTTAATTTTACTGCTTTAATTTCAAGCTATTTAGTTTTAGAAATAGATTTTGTTTATTAAATTTATTTTATCTGCATTATTTTTCCATTAATATATATATATATATATATATATATATATATATATATATAATCAGGAAAATGGCATCAAAAAAGATTTCTGTGAATGTTTCTACACCTAGGGCAGCAGCTCTCAAATCTACAGCTGTAGCTAGACGCACTATGGATACAACTCCCAAATCTAAAGTTGCAGCTGGACGCACTATGGACACTGTTGGACGCAATAAGGACATTGTTGCACACACTAATAAAAGTCAAGCAAGTGGGGCACCATGTTCATTAAAGCTTATTTCTGATTGGAAGAACGCCGAGGAAATAGATAAAACTGATTTCTCATGGTATCTTGAAGACAATGAAACGAAGGCTGATATACACATCTATCTGCTTTGTGGTATGATTGACTTAAATGAGCCATATGATGTGATGGGCAGAGTGCGAGACATATGTATGGTCCCGAATACTAACACTATTTATGTTCTTGCAAGGAAGGCTCAGAAACGTGAGAAGGTTAGATATCGTCTATCAATCGTCAAATATGATAGATGAAGTATCTTTAAAATTTTCTGAAGAAGTATCAAGCAACATTGCAAATAACATTGTAAGTATGCTTATTCTTATTTCCTCTATGCATTATTGTAAGGATGATTCAATTTTTTATAAATTATTGATCATTGACATGTTTTATTTTGTTTCATAGGATTTTGTTCCGAGTCTTTCAAACATGTTTGAAGGTATTTATATGTTGGTGCCAAATGTTATGGATGTGATCAACACTTTCCACAAAGACAAAGCAGAGGAGAGGAGATTGAAGCAAAGATCAATAGCTCGTGACACTGCAATAGTACAAAGAGGGGATCAACCAAGAGTCACTAAGGTGGGTCAATCTAGTAAACTTAAACATGTTTCTTTTGAAGGTGTCGAACATGAAACAAAAAATTATGATAGAATTAGTGAGGAGGAGATTAGAACTGTTGTGCAAAAGGAGAAAACAGGTCAGACACCAAAAAGAAAAATCGCCAAAGATGTCTCTCTTTTACCTCATGAAGGAGAACTTGTTTATAAAAAAACTGATATGTTATCCAATAAGACTAGGAAATCAAATATTGGTGAACCTGTAAAAGTTGTGAGCAGCAGTGAAGAACAATTGAAATCTCTCACGGAAGCAGAGAAATCATAACACCAGGTGTTGAGTTAGAGGATGGCATTATTAAAACAAAACAAAATGCTATTCGACAAGAGTTGAGGAAGAATAAATTAATTCTTGGTGGCCAAACAATTGAGCTTAATGTTAACCAATTTTATGGCCCAGATGAAGGACAATCTCAATATCAAATTAGAAAGGCCCATCACCTACATGTACATAATCTGAAAACATTGTTCAAGTTCAATCCATATGCGCATGTGGTGGATTATGTGGTTCTTGTCGATCCATGTCAGGTTCCCAACAAAAAAGCATTTGACAAGACAAAATGTTTTGATTATAAATATTATGTAATTGGAGGGAACCATTCGATAGAGGCTAAGAGACAATTGATTGCAGAATATCCCAATAACTATGTTTTTCAAACAGTGAAATGCATCATTTACGCTGGCTTAACAGAAATGGAATCAAAGTTATTGGCATGGGATCATAATGCGGATAATGAGTACAGAATGAAAATGACTTTCATCCAAAGGGTCAGATTTATTCATAATGAATTCATAGAAAAATGTCGTGGGGATAAGACACAAGTTAGTGTAGCATTTCGAAAGGAATGTTTAATGGAAACAAGTTATCAAATTGATGAAAAAAAAACAAAAGATGGAAAATTGAATACAAATCTCTTCAGAGGCACAGATAACATTTTTCAGTTGGCATTTAGAACTGGGGAGGTATGGGATTTGATTGATGAGATTTTTGATCGGTGGGAAAATATTTCCATAAAAAATCAGAAGGTTAGAAAGAGTAAACCCATAATATGTACCAATAGTAAGGCGGGTCCTGAAATGAAGCAGCTTCCAGAGGATATGACTATCACACCTTGGAGAACAATGCAAGGTGTGAAGGATGATAAATTAGTCAAATCAATATTGGCCCGTGTGAAGTCGGGTGAATTATCAATGGAAGAAATGTGTGCAGAATTTCAAAAGTAAGTTTCTTGAATTATTTCTTATTTTTCTTTCATTATAATTTTCTTTGAAATAAAACATAATGATGTTGGTAGAATTTGTTATACATGTCAGTATATTAACGCTTTTAACTTGATTTATTCAGTCAGAAATTTTTTATGAAAATACAAGAACACATGGTTAAAATGTTGAATGAAGACAGTTGGGATGATGTTGTACGCAACTACCCAGAAGCAAGTTCTACATCAACACTAAAAGAGTTTTATATTGCATTCAATAAAGTATGTTGATTTATAAATTCATTTTATTCATATTTAAACTATTTTTATTTTATTACTTATATATATATATATATATATGTCATTAAAGATGTCGAAGAAGGATGGAAATGGAGTACCAGATACTTTCAAAATCTTTATTGAAAAAATTAAGATGGAGAACATGAGAAGAAAGCGTCTTATGAATGTTGAACTTGATCCTACTCTTAATCATTACATTTGGAATGTGCTCAACAGTGTCCAATATCAAATAATACAAGGTGATTGTGAAGACATTGCATCACTAATACCTAAAAGGGAATATAGCCTAGTTATTGCAGATATTCCTCATGGTTTCAATTTCTCAGACATTGAATATGATAGAGAACCATATACTTATCAAGCTTTTAGTAAAGTGGTTACGGGTTTTCAAGAAGTGACAACATCACCACTTTGGCGATTTGTGACATTTCATTTAGACACAGAGTTTCCAATGTTATTAACAAGCTTCAAGGGTAAAGCAAACTCAAGGATGCAACTTACATGGTAAGATTTTGAAATTGTATGTTTGATTCCTCCTAAAAAAAATTATTCATGTAAAATTTAATTGAACTTTTACTATGTTATGTAACAGGCAAAAGTCAAATATTGTTTCTTCCGAAGATCAACCTATTATAAATGATTGTGAGTTCATCCATGTTGAATGTTGGACAAAAGACGATAGCTATAAGCATATTATTATGAATCAAGTAGATAGGAAGAGTCATAGTCAAGTATTGGTTTATGATGTAGTTGTAAGAAAACTAACATATGAGGATAAAGATGCAAAAGGAGATATAATTAACATTTATCAAAAACCACAAGCATTGATTAACTATCTTATAGATCGATGTTCAAATGAAGGAGAATGGGTTTTGAATTTATTCTTAGGTTCAAGTAAGTTTTATTATACAAATTGAAATTTAAATATTGTCTTTTTTACTTTTTATGTCTCCATACTAATTTTCTTACTTATTTCTTTTGTGCTTGATGATTAGGTACAACACTAGCATGTTGCCTACTAAAAGGAAGAAATTGCATTGCCATTGAGAAAGACCCAGTTCAATGCAAATTTATTCAAAAAAGAATTAACGCTCTTAAATTCCTTCCAGATGCGAAGCAAGAAGTTGGTTTGAGGAAAGGAGATTTTAATGAATCACGTGTGGCAAAAAAAGCAAAGGAACCTCAACCACCATTATATGGAATGATTGGAAAGGGACACTTTGGAAGATTTGCTGACATGAAAGATCCATTAGAAGACGACAATGATCAAAATGAAGAAGAAAATGTTGCAAAAGAAGCCATCAATGCTGTTCTAGATGATGTTGAAGATGTATTAGTTGATATTGTTGATGATGGTTAAGTTATGCTTGCAAACAAAGCTTATTTTTGAGAACTATTAATCAGTTTTACTTGTAATGTTTAGACTTTGATATTTTATGAGAACAACCCTTATTTTTTGCAAAAAACATGTGATTGATATTATGTATTGACATAAAATTCAATAAAAATGTTATTTTCTTAAGTTTTTTTGTTAAGATTCTCCAAAAAAATTAGTTTATTTAACATGTTTTTTCCAACAAAAAGTCTGTAAAAGTGTATTTTTTGCATTGCATTTATATTGAAAAATTGTATTTTTTTGTCATATGGTTCAAAATATTGGTTTTTTAGCGACAATTATTTGATGTGCATTGAAAAATTATTTAACAATACATAAACATGTAGAAAATATAAACTTTAGAATATTGACCCTTTTTTCCATCTTTTATCTATGTGAAAAAGTGAAGATATCATTACAAGTTTTTATTTAATTTTTTTTTTTAAACACAAGTACATAAATGCACTTAAAAATAAACATCTCACGGAAGAAGAAGACATGAGAAAATCTATAGTGTCAAAATCAATCCTATAAAAAAACGTTGGTGATGATACACCACCACTATTCAAAATCGACATAAAAAACATCACATAAAAATAAAAATAAAAATTAATTAAAAAAAAAAAACAAAATGAAAAAAACTTAAAGTGCCAAAAACATGCTCAAAATTTTTTTTCTTGATTTTGCATCGCCACTTTTTCAAAATCAAGTGTTTTTCTTGATACATCAAAAAGTAGGTAACAATGAGGTTACCTATTTCATCGGTAACAGTGTTATTTGAGGTGGTAGGCAAGGAACATGGTTTTCAAGATCAAAAGTAATCAAATTGGAATCCGTAGGGTCAATTCCTCCTATGGCAAATAGCAAAGCCATCCTTTGTGATGGACATGTTTGGAGGAATTCAAAAGTTGACATCGTTGAGGGTTCTTGAGCTAAATCCTCTACAATATTGTAGTTTTGAACAGCTTGTGCATTCGGATTATAAGACGATTTCTGGAGAACACCTTTAGGGGTTGATCAAATGATGAAATCATTTCTAGGTCTCTTGATATGTAGAGGAATGAAATTGGGTTTAGCGGAAGAAGAGGCCATAGAAGTGGTATCCTTCTCCGCTATAGGACTTTCAAGTGTTGGATAATATTTTGATATGGTGGTGACAAAAATGGGTTCTGAGCCACTCATGCAAACTTGAGAACTTCCATAGGCTTGAGTCTGAGGTTGATCTACCAATTGCATCTGCTGAGACGAGAAAGGTTATTTCAGCACAACTGGCGTCCCTGAGGTGCCTTTCAGAAGACGACTTACTTTGACACGATGGGGGAAATCCTTGGTATAATGATATTCATCACATATAAGACAAGGATATTTAGGCTTGCGCTTTGATGAATCATTAGCTGACAGATTTTGGGAATCCTATTTGGGGGTATCTGGTTTAGCTTTAGCATTACCCTTATTTTTACCTTTCGAGGATTTATCTACTACAGTAGAATGGACAACATTCATCTCAGAGGTTTTACTAGGATTTTTAGAATTGTTCGAAGCATTAGAGGAAGTAACAGCCATAGTAGATTTAGATTTCGTAGAAGTAGTTGAATTACTACTAAACTGTTGATTGATAGATCCAATAATACCATCGACAGGTTTAGAAGACGCAGGACCAGTTGAAGGTCGTGGGGAACCGTTAGCAATTCATATAGCATTCCAGATTGTGAATAAACCAAATCCAAATGCTGGGCACGGGCAATGACTTATTCCTCCGTCACACATCCACCCATAGTTATGTCCTTGGCGATAGGAGGGATGAATGATTTAGTAAACCTGTCAGAAATTGATCCGAGATATCGAGTTTGATAAGACGACATCTCTGTCTCCATTCATGAATGTGATAAGAGATATGAGTGGAGGTCATTTGTTGTACAGACGTTAAAATATGAGTTCAGTCTCATACTGGACAGGTAATTGAAAATGAGTGATAAAATCCATGGCTAAAGAACTTAAATCTTGGAAGATACCTTGAGGAAGCTTGATGTACCATTTAGCAGCACCACCCGTTAAAGTGCGCTGGAAAAGACACAAACGAATCAAATCATCGATCCAAGAGTTGGAGGTACACCAAAGGTGATAAGTCATAACATGCGCTTTGGGGCCTTCTGTAGACTTTCCTTCAAACTTGGGACAATATCGAGGAATTTTTGTTGGAACCGAAGCTAATACAACATATGCAGTATTGGGTCATTCGTGAGCCTTGACACATCCCAGAGTTCCAATGTGGAAAAAAATGGTAGTTGAGGATTATATAGGGTATAGGGTCTCTGGTAAGTACCAATTTGAGGGTTCCAACCCTTTTGATAATGGTTTTGACCCCATTGGGGTTGGTTTTGACCATAAGGACCATATTTCCCCCATTGTTGTTGCAAGGGTATTTTTCGATAAGAACCTTTTTGAGGCCACGATTGCTGATAAAGTCTTTTTTGCAGCTGTTGTTGTAGGTAAGGTCCTTGCTGGGGTTGTTGATAAGGCCCCTGTTGCAATTGTTGGTAAGGATAAGGTCCTTGTTGGGGTTGTTGATAAGGCCCCTGATGCGGGTAAGGCCCTTGTTTCAGTTGTTCGTATGGCCCTTGTTAAAATTGTCGGTAAGGAATACTAGGCCTAAATGGATACACTCTAGATTATCCCAACAAAGGGTTAGAACCATACTGCATTTGGGGACTTAATTGTAGATTAGTCGAAACACCCAACAGTGGGTTTTGAGGTTTTTGGACATATGGTCGTTGAACATTCGGTTGTTGGTAAACAAGTTGAGTCGCGGAGGCATGAGGACCTTGGAAAGGTGACCCCGTGAAGGAACCTGCCACAGATGAAACTAGTATTCCACCACGGTTAGCAACATGAGGCTAACATGCCCCTGATACGGTTCCATACTTCACATAACTGCCACTAGAAATGGGAGGTACATAAATTGGATTTGATTTCCCCCCAGGCATAGATGAAGTTGTAGGTTGTCCACTCAAAGGGGGAATTGTGTTTACAGTAGATATGGTCAGAGGAACAGAAGTTCCAAGAGTAATTGACATTTGACCCACAATTACCGTAGGTTGGACAGAGGGTTGTGAAGGCATAGCCACGTTTGAGGCAAACGAGCTAGAGGTAGGAGTAACACCAGATGACCAGATGGGATTATGGTAAAGAGATGTTGCCCCAAAAGTATTTGAAACAATACTTCTAAGAGAAGTATAATCTGGAAGAAGCGAAGATGCAATACGATGAGAAGATATATTCGTTCCACTTTCTAAATCAAGAGGAGCAGAAACATAAGGAAACTTTTTCGAGGGAAAAAGAGTTTCACGATCGACTTCCGAGGTGTGAGTCGCATAGGTTTCCATAGGAATACTCTGGGATGTGTTTTCAAATGGAGGATCGTTTCCATTCATTTCCATGTGTGGTGGAAACAGTTGTCGAACTAAAGTCCGAGATGTAACAGGAGATGAAACCAAAGGAATTTTGGGATTGTTGAAAGGACTATATGGATGTTGAGGTGATATCAACAGAGGGTCTGGATCGTAAAGCAGATTAGGAGGAAATACCAAGAACTGTGATGCAAGTTCAGGACTTTCTGGCTCAAAATACTCAGACGATGAAAGCCACTCTTGAGGCGGTGGTCGAGAAGAAAGTGGTTGAATGCTCGAGACAATACCAAGTTCAAAACCTTGAGCTTCAAGGGACTTAGTTTCAATATGAAAAATCTCAGGATGGACTCCTTGTGGTGTTTCTTCAGTTTCAGAATATGAAGGGGATAAGTGAGGTGAATTTTGCGCGTGGCGCGACCTAGGACTTGGAGGTTCTGCTACAATGACCTTTTCACAAAATCAAATAGGGTACAGGTGAATACTTTGGTGCTTAAATAAAATTTACAATTAACCAATCATATTGAGGCAAAGGAGTGATGCACAGGTAGGATGTTATACCATGGGCAGTCAATTTTAGAAATTAAACAAAAAAATAAATAAAAAAGGGGTCAGCTAGGAAAAAGGGATTACCAAGTATCCGTGAACCGCGGAATAACTCCTGGAAAACCAAGAAGTATGATAGTTGATCTCCCCAAATGTTGTGTTTAGTGTATCACATTTACAAGTTGGCCGACTCGATTACCTATGACAAGATAACAACCTAGTGGGGACTCCCAAAATATATGTGAAGGTACGTGGGAATGCAGTCTGTATTAGTGTTGTCTAATGCATAACCATTCTATGAGAGCATTCCCATATACGTATCTTACGTGGAGCACCTTCCATACACCCTAAAGTACTGGAGAACAGCCATATACACTTTCGTATGTGGAACGAGATATCACCCCTGGGATGCAACGCAGGCAGTTAACGACAACTCCTATGTTTAAAGACACCGGAACACATCTCTAGCCTAGACCTCTAAATGATTGTGTTAATTTCAAAATGCACCTTAGGTTATTTGCGGTAAATTTTAAGTTGATCTTGATTAAAGTTTCAATTTAAAGGTTCAAATTGATGTCACCTGAATACCTATAATGAAAATAGCATGAGAAAAAGATTTGTTTCAATTCAAAGAACATTATCTAGTACATGGAAGAATTTCAAACAATGATGCAACAAACAATAATGAATTAAACAAAACTTTCCTAACTAGATCTTCACTTTCACTATCCCAATTCAATTAAAAACATTAAAAGATGTAAACCACGAAATGTAATCTGCATAACTTATTTTTTGAAAACTTTGAAATTGTAATCTATGCACAATTTCCTTTTTCCTTTTAATGAATGACAATGAACTCAATGCACTTTTAGATGAAATGAGAATCTACTTTAAAATTCACTTTGCAGTGAATGAGAATGCACTCAATGCACTTTTCAGTTTTCAATCACTAAACAATGCAATCAATGTCCAATGAGGACCCCAAAAATCACTTTTCAAATGAAATGTAATCTAATGTACTTTTATGAAAAGTAAACTTTGAGATGAAAACTAAATGAATGCAAAAAAACAATTTCTTTAATGGTCTCAAAAGAACTAATAATGCTCAATGATCAATAGAAAAGTAATATTTTTAAACATTCAAGCAGAAAATAGTGATTTAATGGACTCAAAGAATCAAAGACTCAATCAAAAATTTACTTTTACCACTTCAAGTATGGGGTAGACTATTTCACACCACAAAGAAACTCATAGAAGAAAAACAAAACTTGATGCACACAGAGCAAGAGGATGACCTCAGAGATCAAGACACACTAGGATTTATAGCAAAAACCCAAAATTTTCTCAAATTCAAAGACCAGTGTGGGAATACAGTTAGAACCAGGGGTTCGAGCGCAACTATTCAGGGAAAAAGTGACGATGACAGCGTGACTGTTTCTGGAAAAAAACACGATACTCGAGGAATGCTTAGGAAAAGCAAGAAAATATTAAACATAAACATAGAACTAATACCCTAAACCATAAATTACTCAGAGTACAAAGTCAAAATCAATCACAATCAAGGATTACTGAACGATTGGCCAAACTAAGAAAAAAGACCAAATGCAAAAGGAGGAATGAAAGGGCTATAGGCTCCCCAGTGGAGTCACTATTTTGTTGTATAGATAGTCCCTGCTGCAGACGACAACGATCTCTCTAGTCATAAACAGAGGATCTAGCAAGAAACCAGACAAGTATACGCAAACCTTCCTAGCTTATGGTAGAAAATACAAAAGGAGACAGATATACTACCTCACTCTGATGCTTACGCCTGTTAGTGATGTTTACCAGTCTTCTCGCTTCCAATTTCAATCCTTTAAGCATTGTCGCAGATGTTTACCTGTAAGGAAGATCAAACCAAAGCGATGAAAGCATATATAGCATAATTTACTCTAACATAAAATATGTGAAAGATCAAAGATTAACACACAAAATGCATAATAAATTACACATTTATGGAAAAAAAAATGTATAATGTATTATTATTAGAAACAAGGGAAGCATACAACCATTTAAGCTCTGATGTTGGAAGCCACCTTCGGATGAGTTTCCAAGTCCTCACCAAGACCTTCAAGCACTCTTTTCTCCTTCAAAATTCGACAGCATTTGTGCACATTTGAGCACTATAATGGAAACCAGCATTGACCAACAATTTGGGTAAAGCATGGTATTCATTTATAGGGAAGGAGGAGAGGTTAGGGATCCACAAAAGGGGGAAGAATGTCCACATCTTAAGGGGAAGATACCTAAAGGTAGGATCAAAGGCCTGAAATGGGAGCGTTCGAGCCAATCCTCATTCAACTATTACCAGCTCTCAGTTCTCGAGGCTTCTAGTAGGAGAAGCTTCTACTCCATTTTTGGAGAACCTGCCTGAAGAGTACTAGCACACTTTTTCACTTTAATTCCCATGCTGCCAGCACTATAAATGGGTCATGGTGAAGGTGAGAAGTGTGAGCTTTTAACTACAATGACCACGTTGGGTTTGAAAATAGGGTTTGTCATAAGATTTTTGGAGAATTGCTTCAAGGTATTTCTCTTTTAGGTCTTCAGGGATGCTCTTATCATGTTTTTCATGGTAAATACTTTGACATATTTTCGTCACTTTGCGACATCGGGGGCAAAGTTCAACAACTCAGAGTATGAGATTGGGAGTGCAAAAAAATATTGTATAACACAAATATTTCATTTTATGTGTACTTTAAAAAAAATTCTCACAAGTCTTATGTACAAGATGTTCAAGAAACAATATTCACAATTAAATGAAACACCAGTATCGCTGCTTTTTTGGGAGTGTTCGATTCACATTATGTTGCCAGCTAGTCTCATTCGAATCAGTAAAATAGATATACATGCAGCTATACATATTGATATGGGCCTATCTTATTCACTAATGTATTCCAAATTTCTCACTATTTCTCAACCCGCAGTACTCCAACAAAAAATGAATTGACACTATTTCTTGGTGGGAATAATGGGTTCACGTTGGTCGTCCCATTATTGACGGACAACCTTACAATTTTACCTTAAAAATGCATCATTGTAATCTTTGCTTGCCTATTCTCTTTTATATTTCACTTCATATATTCAATGTATGCAAAGCATATCGATAAAGGTATTAAACTTTGATTTTATTTATTTTTAAATAATGATAATTAAAATTTTATTATATAATTTTTTTAATTTATATTTTACAAACAATAATTAGGAATTAATATTAACTATTTTCAATATTCATAAGACAATTAAATTTTAATAAATTATTAAATAAATTGATTAAACATAGTTAAATAAAATTTCTCATTATTGAAAACAAAATTATATATTCATCACTTTTCAAATAATTATTAATTATATATTGTTTTTCAATATAATTTAAGTAAAGGGAATGTTTGTGGTGGGTATATGACTTTTTATTAATTTTGGATGAACCTTACATAATCTTAGTTACGGGGTTCTTCTCTATTTTTCTCTTTCTTTCTTTTCCGTGTTTAAAAATAATAATAAAATTATATATAAAAATTTAATAGATATATTTGTGATATTTATCTTTATGAATTTGTGCAAATGTGATATTGTGTAAAAATAGAATGTGATGAGAGGTATTGTGTGTATATATGTTTGTTTGTTTGCAGTTCAAATACATGTTTCGAACACAAGATAACAATATATTTTGGTCATTTTTTCAATATTCTCTCACTATAATAAGGTAGAAACTAACTTTTTTTGGTTTGGAAGTATGGTTCTAGGATTTTGATTCCAAAGTCTACATACTATAAGTTAGAGGTCATTAGCAGTACTGGTTACTGAAAAACACTTTGTTCATCCATTCATGCATGTCTTCATTTATTTGTACTCTAATTATACGACATTTATTTTTACTCTAATTATAGAAAAGGCATTTTTTTTATGGAGTTGACTGGACAAACACTGTTCAGCCAACCAATCTCCTCACTCCATTTTCGCCCTTCCCTCTGATCAAAATTCAACATGTGGAAACCATTTTTTCATTTTTGTCAGTCACTTCGTACTGTACCTTGTCGTCAGTCCCTACCTTCAGTACATTGTTCTTCCAGTCTAGTTCAAATCACGCATGGTTTCTGCGGAAGGACTCGGAGTGACTTGAATTCCATGAAGATTGTTGCGGAAGGGCAGATGCTTCCCAACATCGATCTGAACAATCCATCCTGCAGCTACTGAATTCAAAACAGAGGTTGTCACTCGTCCTAATGGTGTCGGTGCCGACTTACGTGACTTCGCCTTCAGAAATTTCTTCATCTCGATTCCGTTGGAGCGTGAGAAATGCAATTAAACACGGATGGAATCGGTGCCCGTTGATCTCCAAAACCATAGGATTGTTGCGAGGTAAGAAATGGAGGGTTAAAGATTCAGAATCGTTACGCTTTGACTTTTTATTTTTTATTTTTTATATGCCTGTATATTGATTCATAATAAGAATGATACGCCCCCTTCTTATATATACAAAACGGAATGAAAAATATTTCATCACATGTTGCCTAAATTAAATTGGAAGTTGTCTATCGAGGTAGGGGAATTGCCTCGACAGCCAAAAGTGATTGGAATTTGGGTAATTTTTTTAATATATTTTTACATGTTGTTTTAAATTAAATTAGGAGATGTTTATCGAAGCAGAGGAATTGTCCGGACGGCCAAAAGTGACTCGAATTCAGGCAATTTTTTTTAAGAAATTTTGCAGTAGCAGTTTTTGAATCATGTTTTTGATGGTGGAAATGGATTCAACACTATCAAAAAACTCTAGAGCACCCAAAATATTGAAGTTTGATAGCTATAACCTAAATTTACAAAAATCTCTGCCAATTTTTTTAAAAATCTTACCGAAATTTCCATAATTTTCGAAGCAAAAAACAGTCTAGCGAGACTACGGCAAAAACATCACCTGACTGAGGAAAAAGGGAGCCCCTATTCAAATTCTGGAAAATCATGTTCAAACTGCAGTCCTTAAACAGAGGAAGAAAATACTAATGATAGGAAAGGATTGAAATTGGAAGTGATATTATGGTTGGCGCATGAATTTTTTAGTGCTCTAAGGACAGTGCATGCATGCCTACATCATGTATGTGCTTGCTACGTCTCTACATGACTGTAGCTCGCCTTCTAAATCAACTAGTGTTGCACTTTCATTATTCCAGGAATGTCGTGCACACATCTTGAGTGACGGAGATTTTGCATGAAGGTATGGACTTGTTGTGTGTGTGTCCTGAAGGTTTTATGCTGCTGAAATATGCCTCCCTCGTTGTTGTGCTCTCTATTCACAGTGATCACTGTTATCTCCAACACCGCCCCTCCCTCATATATGCAGAAGGACCAAAGCATTCTGGATCTGTCGGTGTGGATCTACGTAGGGATATGCCATCACTGTGGTGCCATGCTGGAGAATGACTTCTGAGCAACGCAACCAACAAACTAATGCTCCATTTAATGAAGGAAGGTGATCTCTAACGTACCAAGACACTCTCAGCATCTCGAACCTCCCCTCTGATAGGGGTTTGGTCAAACCGTTGACCACTTGTGAATCGAAGAAACATAACCCTGGATCACTGCTCCTTTATGTTCCCTACACTGATATCTGTTTAGAATCTTGGAGATATAAATCTGTTTAGAGTCTTCAAGATGTAAATCCTTTATACAAGGAAAACTTCGTCAACGACATGCCAACCTATAACGTCCTTGATTTCAATTTCTCATGTAAAAATATTCTCAGACGACATCATGAGTGTGATTCGAACGCATGCCCTTTCCTTTAATTGAATTTCTTTCGCTTGCTGCGATTCGAACGTATGACCTTGAGTATACTGGTTTCGAGTGACTAACGCTCTCAGCTTTATGCTCTGATTTATTGCAGAAGTATTCATTGTTATTCATTTGTCATTTTGCTCTTATTCATTTTAAAATTTAAATCATTTTTATTTTATTCAATATAAATAATTTTAAAACTATCAAAATTATAACCATACTTATTTTATCTTCAAAACCTCTGTTTTTTTTCAAAACTCATCCTTCTTAATTTACAATTTATCTAAAATCTTTTATAATTAATACAAATTTAAAAATTAAATATTCAAAACTTATTTTTATAAGATTATTTTAATATAAATATATTTAAAAAATTATTTAAATTTTATAAAATTTATTTCTAAATTCAAATTCCTTTTTTTTATTATGTCAACATTTTAAATCAATTAAAACAACATTAAATTAAAAACTAGAAAATTTTCTCTTCTCATAAGTAATTATGTTGAAGTTAGCATAACAGAAATATTAAACTACGAACACACACAACAGAAAACACACATAAAGAACACAGTTTTTAACGTGGTTCACCCAACCAATCTGGGCTACATCCACCTAACAGGGCATCGGCAATCTCATTAATCAACTGGAGAAAATACAATTGCAGAGTTTCTCATCTGCTCAGCCTTCCTCACTACACATTCCTCCTTATGCACACTTGCCTCTACGGGCTTACATTTTATAGCTGGAAATGGCAACAAACTCATAAATTCTCTCACAACAAATATAGGATGCATTAACTCCTCATCAGAAACTGATGGAACCAATGTAGCAACAAATCCTATTGTTGTCACCTACATGAAATTTTCCTCCAGATTTAATTAAAAATAAGAAATAAAATCTCAACAAATTAATTTTCTCTTTTCATTTTCTACGTGCAGTCCCCCCACCTTTCCTTCAACCTTTCCATTTTCTTGGTGAGAAGCTATCTAGTTTTTTTGTTTAAATACCGCTGCACTTATACATTTTTGTTTTTGTTTTTGTTTAAAGATCGGTGCACTTACTACTATTAAAGCATACAAATTAACAAATCCCTAACCGTGAATTTTCTTTCATCGAGGAGAACTAACCATACCGCATCGAAATTTTATCGAATAATGGGATGTACGAATCGAATTCTTGAATTTCCGTATTTTTTTGTCTGATACGGACCATGTAAAAAGGGGTGAACAGCCTACATGGAAACTCCAAACGTGCATGAGTAAATATCGGTAAGACAGATAAAACTAGCCAACGAATGGAAAACATATATGGAAGAAAGAAATGTCTAGATTTCTTTCTATTCATGGAAAAAGGCTAAGGAATCGGATGATGTTTTGATGAATGATTCCACATCCTCCTCTTCACATTCTTGGACAGCCCCAGATGGTAGCAAGATTGAAACATCTACCTCTTATCCTCTTTTCAAAAGTATTGTCCTAGGAGAAGGACATCATTCAGCTAGTGCCTATCCTTTAGTTCAAACGGATACTGCAGCAGTAGGAGTTGAAGGTAGAGTCTAGAAAGTCAGTGAACAAGTTAACTGGACAAACACTGCTCTCACAGGTCTGGAGAAAAATGTAGCCAAAGCTGCCACTGTAAAGGATCAGATAGATAGAGTCCAAGTCTCTATAAATGATGTGAATAATGCTTTGAATTCTGTACAATATAATTCTTCTGTTGTTAAAGGTTATTCTTTAGAGTCTTTTAAAAAGATTGATGAAGTAGAGAATTGTATCATAGAACAATCTATCTCTACACGGCATTTGATTTCAAATCTGTCTGAGAAAGTCGACAGATTAAATTTGAAGAAAGTAGATAAACCTATACCAGCTTCATTTTTGCACAAGGGAAAAAGTATTCACACTCATGAACTTAGTGAAAGCCCAGTCTCTAAGTTTCCTCAGTTGTTCCCTAAAGAAGCTGAAGTTCCCTCACAGCAATCTCTCTCCAAATCTGAAAAGCTTACTGTCACATCTCTTTCTCAAGAGTCTGATACAGAGACCCAAGTTCTCCCTATCTATGAGCCACTTGAGCCACTGTTCACCCGACACTCCGCTCCTGATCTTTATGGTGCTGGAAAGATCCCTACTCGGGAAACATTTTTTGAAAGTAGTCATAAAGAATGGAATTTGGATAATCTGACTACTGCACAGATCAGGCAGATGCTTGATCAAATGATCACAGAATATAAGCTCATGTGTGTTGCAGGAAAAACTGAAGTAGAATCCTGCAAAACTTTGATTCAGTGTTTCACAGGAACATTGGCAAGATGGTGGGAATTGGAATCTTCCCCTGCAATGATTGAAAAAATGGAAAGGGAAGTTCTTAAAGATGAAAATGGAGATGTATTTTTCAATCCAAATGGCACCTCACAGAATAATATGATTGGTGCACTGACTGCTATGATTCAAGAGCACTTTTGTGGTGTTGATGTTACACTTTCAGATAAACATGAAATGGTTTTGATGAATCTGAAGTGTAGAAACATCAATCAATACAAAGACTTCCATAAAGATTGGATACAGAGGATATTCTTGGTTAAAAAACCAAAGAACATTCTGTGGAAACAAGTTTACCTTACAGCACTTCCTTCAAAGCTGGTTGACATTTTGAAGCTGCAAGAAGTGTTCCCCCTACCACTTGAAGTTTATTTGTGGGGAGAAATCTATTCTATCATCACTAAGGTGTTGATAACTCTATGTACCAGTTCTAAAATGACAAAGTCTATTGACAAGCTAAATAGGCTACCTGGTACTAAATCTTTCTGCAGTAAATATGGCATAACTATTGATGATCCTTTGGTTACTCGCAGAAAGTCAAAAAGACAAGCAAAGAAGGCCCAAAGAAGATCCAAAGCCTCTACTTATCATTTGAGCTCCAAGAAGAGAAATGAGCTCAGATCTCACAAAAGAAGAAGACAGCCACCCAGAAGAAAGGGATATTCAAAATATGTCCCTAAGACTCACTACTACGGGCCTGCAGATATCAGACCCAAAGACACTAAGATTGAAAAGATGAAAAGTGTTCTTTGTTGGTTATGTGGCCAACTTGGTCATACTTCAAACATGTGTCCTACAGCCCTTGAGTCTAAAAGAGGTCGAGGCAAGAAATCACAGCAAAATCGCCCTTCTGCTAGCACCCCTGTTAAAACTGAATCTAGGTGTGCTCAATGTCATTCTTCTTTTCACAAAACAGAAGATTGTCATAACCGTCCTCTTGCCATCCAGCAAGCCGCTGAAGAATCTGTTTCAGATTCTCAATCTGAATCTTCTGTTTCCTCTTCTGAAGAAGAAGTACATGCTTATTTCCAATGTTCTGATTCTGAGAACTGTCACTGTGAATGTTCTGATTTTGAATCAGAATTCTCTTCTGATGACTCTCTTCCAAAATAATTTTCAGTAAAATTGAAGGTTCTCATGGCCCAAACTGATGAAGATGATCTGAAAGTGTTTGCTCAGATTCGTGCCATGGAGGAAAGTGACTTAAAGGCTGCATTACTCAAAACTTTCATGCAGCATGGTACTGGTTCTCCCAGTAATTCTTCAGGTAAGAAGCCCATTTTTGTTGATGCTTCTTACGAACGTAACACCAAGTCGTATCTCCAGCACAATTCAAGCAAAGTTCGTACACTCACTTTGGGGGAGGTGAGTCGGGAGATACACTCAATGAAATCAGAAATCTATGCCTTGAAATCACAAGTTGCACAGTTAGAGAAGGCCAAAGAAGTTGCACAACCTTCTGCGCCTATTTCAGGCAGAAACATAAACTACACTCTGCACTCTGCTCCAACCTCACAAGTGGATATAGCTGAAGGAAGACCTGATCCAACAATTGGATTCAGAGAAATGCAAGTCCTTGCTGTTCAATACCAACAACACCACATCAAATTAAATATCTGTGTTGAGGGTAAAATATATAATGTGGCTGCATTAATTGATTCAGGTGCAGATGTCACTATTCTTTCCAAGAAAGTTGTTCCCTCAAGACTCTGGGTATCCGCTCCTAGAAAAGTTACAGGCTTGGGAAAGAAAAATTTAGAATTTTAAGTTCCAAAAGCTACTGTTTGTTTTGATTCTCACTATGTCAAACTCAAGTTTGCAGTTGCAGACATTCCAGTTGACTGCATACTGGGAAATGTATTTTTAGCAGCAGTAGAGCCCCATGGTTCTTTCATATTTCCAGACAAATCCGCGGGCTATTTCATTACAGTGCCTACATCTAATAAAAAGGGTAAAAGGATAGAACTTCCATATATTTCTAATCCTCGAGTTTCAACTATGGTGCAAGCTATGCAGGAGCTTCAGAAAGCAGAAAAAAGTTTGGTTGAACTCAAAGACCATAAGAATATGATCAGAATTGAAGATCAATTGAGTTCTCCAGAAATTCAGAGAAAAATCTCTGAATTACAAAAAGAGTTTGAAAACACTTGTTGCTCAGAGGAACCCAATGCATTCTGGCATCGCAAGCAGCATTGTGTAGAGTTTCCCTACAAAGATGGATATACAGGCAAACCATGCAAATCCAGAGCTATCCCAATGTCAGAAGAATACAGACAACTCTGTACGAAGGAGATAAATCAGCTTCTTGAAAGAAAGCTGATCAGGGAGTCTAGCAGTCCATGGAACTGTTACGGCTTCTACGTCAACAAGAGGAGTGAACAGATAAGAGGTATTCCCAGACTTGTTATTAATTATAAAACTCTCAATTATGGTTCTTGCAGATGACACATATCCTATTCCGCACAAAGGAGATCTGCTGAGTAGGATATCTGGAGCCAAAGTATTCTCAAAGTTTGATCTGAAATCTGGTTTCTGGCAAGTAGCTATTGCTGAGCATGATAAATGGAAGACATCATTCAGCATACCAACGGGCCATTACGAATGGAATGTGATGCCATTTGGCCTAAAGCATGCACCTTCTAAATTCCAGAAGGTAATGGACTCAATCTTCAAACCATATGATGAATGGTTACTTGCATATATTGATGATCTCCTAATCTTTTCAAAGAATTTACAGGACCATTTTAAGCATTTAAGAACTTTCATGAAGTTGGTCCAGAAGAATGGATTGGTCTTAAGTAAAAAGAAAATGGAGTTATGTAAGACCAAGATTAAATTTTTAGGGCACACAATAGAAAACAGACAAATTTCTTTACAAAATCATGCTCTTGAATTTGCAAACAAGTTTCCAGATATAATTCTGGATAAAACCAAATTACAAAGATTTTTGGGTTGTCTAAATTATGTAAGCAATTTTTATCCCTCTTGTGCCATTGACAGGTCTCTGCTTAATCAGAGACTCAGAAAGAATCCAAAACCTTGGACTCAGGCTCACACCGAAGCAGTCAAAGAAATCAAATCCAAGGTTTGTAATCTCCCTATACTCTATGTTGCTGATGATGGCTCTTTTAAGATTCTTGAAACAGATGCTAGTGATATAGGTTGGGGAGGTGTCCTCAAGCAAAGACCAAGTGAGAAGAGTCAGAAAAATGAAGAAAAAGTTGTGCAATATGCATCTGGAGTTTGGAGTAAAGCTGAAAAGAATTACTCCACGATTGAAAAAGAAGTCAAGGCTGCATGGAACTGCATCAGCAAATTCTCTATCCACTTGGTAAATAAATTCTTTTTATTGAGAACCGATGCTCAGGCTCTTGCCAAGGTTATTACCAAAGATATCAAGAACCTTGAAGATGCTAAATTTGCAAGATGGCAAGCACTATTTGCAAATTTCACTTTTAGAGTAGAACACATAAAGGGTTCTGAAATTGTTTGCCAGACTTTCTTAGTAGAGAGTTTATCCGGCAACAAGAACAGATAGCAGAAGAAGAAGAAGACCATGTTATGGTCATTATTACAGAATGGGATCAAGCCCAACAGAAAGAGACACTCAGGTCTATATCTGATGATGAGTTGTGGGCTGTGTACAGAGAAAAATGGAGGCCTACTTGGCAACTCCGTAATACAAAAATATTAGATGCAGATCTTCAGAGCCATTCAGACATATTACATCTAGTACCAGAAAGAAGAGTACATCCCAAAGGAAGCAGGTGGATTCATGACATGATGTACTCCCATTGCATGACAGCTTCACATGAAGCTGAGAGATCCCTAATCGAAGATTTTTGTGATCTCACTACCATATGTACTGGTGGAAGTGACAGAACAAGAATCTACTACAAGTCTTATGCTATCAACAAAACACGGTATCCGAGATGGAACTGGTCAAACATATTCCTGACATGGCCAGGTAATAATCCTGACCTCATTTTTCCTGACACTGTGTATAATTTTACAGGTTATAAAAATCACTGGTGGAATCTGATGAACAAGGATGGGCGTAATGAAACTCATTACACCAAGATAAAATTTGGTCCAACATGGATAAATCAAGCGAGCGGTGGTCCACCTTGGTTGAGTGATTGGTGGTTTGATTATGGGCTAAGTGCCTACAGTATGGATCCATATTTCTATGAATCCTACTTTCAGAGCCGATGCAATACATGCCTTGAAAGCCGCATAGGAGAATGTTTTCATACTCCTTGCCAAACTGTTGTAGATATGAGCCAGCTAGAGTATAGATTGATAAATTCTGTTATGGAATCTCATATGAAAAAGCATCATCAATGGCTGGTGTTAACAAAAATAAAACACCAGATAATTTTAAATAAGCCCATGACTGTCTGCCGAATTTACACAAAGGCTTGGGATGACCATACCTATCCGAATCTCAGATTTCCCGGCATTAAAATCTTGGAGGACCTTGCAGAAGCCAGTACAAGTGGTTCACGAGGGCTCCACTAAAACAAAATTTTCCTCTTTGTAATGATACCCAGTCACGGGTTTACATTGACAGGTCTTTTCCCGAGGGCTTTTTACCTGTTCAGAAAAGCATCCTCTCTGTACATAATTATGATGTTTCCTCGTGGGCCTTGTACATAAAAGGTATCCACAGCGTAGTACTCACACACTTTCACATGCGTCTGTCTGAAGGACCAAATCTTTGCGCGGATGTCACTTCGGTGTTACCCGGAAGCAATGATTCACCTTCCACTTGTCAATAATCCAATGGCGCTACAGGAATGTTTGTCCCCCCTCTCGATCTATATAACGAAGGGTAAGGCTCATTCGAGGGCATCGACATTTAGAGTATTTGCATTTGTGTTTTGAGTCGAGTCCGAGCTCCATGCTCTACATCTGCGAGAATTCTCTCAATCTGCTTGCATCACGAAGTCTGGTCTCAAGTCTTAGGTGATCTGAGAAGCCTGCATGTCTATGTGCTCGGCATAGGCAAGAACCTAAAGTGGCCATATCAATAGATTGAGTCTGTAAGTAAGTCTATCTGTGTGTTGTGTGTTCTGTAAAGAACTCTGAGACAGAGTCTGCAACTGGCCAGATAGACTCCAGTATTGCTTGCTCATTTATTGAGTAGCTAAAGTCTGGTAAAAGCCACTGCAGTCAATCTCTGGAAAGAGATCTTGATTTCCAGTCATATATTCTGAGTTCTGAAATTTGCTCTGTAATATCATTTTGACATATCAATAAAGAGAGATTCTTTCTGATGTTCCGCATGTTTAAGTACTGAAACTATGTGCATTTATATTGACTGCTATGACACTGTTTGTCACTCTCAAAGTCTTGAAAGTTCGTTAGAAGTTCGCCAGAGGTTTGCCAAACCACTGAGGGACGCTAAGGCCGTAAAAAGGCGAGGGAAGCCGCAATGATAGGCTGCTAGTTGCGTGAACGTGGGAGTAGGTTCGTGTATGGGTTCATCGATGGGTTCACATAAAGAATTTTTGAGAGTATAAGACAAAGGAGAAACTTAGCAAGGCCAAGTCCGCCTTTGTGTGCGGAAAACAAGCTTGTTGAGAAGCCCCTGCTAGAAATTGGTATCAGAGCCAGTAGTGGACTTTCCACTGTGTTAAATCTGGTTCGAGAAAAGGTCAGTACTTAATCCTTTCTCTCTTTAATATCTGAAATGGACTCCATGAGGAAATCAGTTTCTTTTCGTGAATTAGAAGAGCAAGATAGGGCCACCTAAGACCCTCTCAGAGATATGTTTGCATCTTCTTCTAGTAAAGTATTAAATCAATCAGAGTTGTTGTATGAAGAGGCCGAGCCTCAGGCCAAATGGGTTTTACCAAAGATATCTGCATCTGAGGTATATGCAGATCTGGGTGTGTGTCATCTCAAAGCTGCCACAAGAATCACAATCAAAGAATCCATAAGTTCCATAAAAGAGAACTCTGATTGTGTCCAAACAATCCCGCTATTAAACCCAAAACAGCTCCAAGCAGAAGTAAGAAAATTGGGGACACAATTTTTACATCTGGGATGTATTTAGGTGGGAATCAATGCCTTGGTCCATCCAGGTTTAGATACTTATGTGTTAGCCACTGTTCGTGACCTAACCCATAACAAATATATCGATTCCCTGATAGGAGGAATAGTTGCACCATTGTCAAATGGACCAATCTGGTTTGATTGTTACCCAAACTTCTTTGTGTATGTTTATGATGAAACCTTAAGCGATATTTTACAATTGCAAATCCAAACCTCTGGATTTGATATGAGAAGAAAGAGAAACAATATCGCCATCCAAACCAGAGGATGTTTCCGTCATACCAGCACTATGTTCCCTGCAGTCCTCCATGCCCCCAGCAGAGACTCAAAAACCAGTGTCATTGTCATGACAGATCCCAAGAACCAAAAAGTGGAGCATCAAGCCATTAAGTGGGAGGATATAAATTTTCCAGAACACTGGGTAGTGCCAAATCCAAAGCCCATCTCTGCACAAAAAATTACTTCTGCAAATATTTCGGAAAATCAATCTACTGCCACTCTATCCTTTCCGAGAAGGTCTACTATTGATAGGCGTAGAATTGAAGCCGAATGCAAAAATTCACCAATGTATATACCACCTGGTTTGTCAGATACTGCATGTTCCAGTATTGTAAATTCTTGTCAGCATATTTCTCTTTTTGAATTTGCTCAGTTAGTAAATTTTTAGCCTCTCTCTGTTGCTTGTCCTCAGTGCCAACAACAAGTAAACCTAAGTCAGCTTGCATACCTTGTGATCCATAAGAACCACAATCTTAGGACTGGTGAAGCTCCTCTGTCTACTTCAGTCACCCCTTGTCCTAATCCTAAATGTTCAGACATTCCTTTTCCCCATGGTGATGATGAACATGCTCTTATGATGCATCTAGTGCCAACACTAGAAGATGAAGATCCAAGACTGACTTCTATTTTTACAAATATGAGGCCAGGAAACTCTCCTGAATATGGACTTGGTTATTTAGAAGAGAAAGACAAATTGATCCCAGAATGCAGATTCAAAGATCTGCCAGAAGGCTGTAAAAGACCATCAGTCCCTGAGATCCATAAGTTTTATACTTTGATGGATGGTTGCTCTAAATATCAGATCCATGTTCAATGGATGAAGCAAATGTTGAATTGGGATATTTACACCCATCCACAGGCTGATGAATTTGTTCTTACACATTCCCCAGAGGAGAAGATAAAACTAGCCAACGAATGGAAAGCATATATGGAAGAAAGAAATGTCTGATTTTATTTTATTTTTAAAAAAGACAGAAAAAAAATTATATCTTTTAGATGTGTTATCATTTATAGCATCCGTAGAAAAATATAATTTAAGTATGACATTGTGCATTCTATAAAGTGAGATTAGATAGTTTTCTTTCACATTTTCGATTTTAGCAAAAGTATCTACTATGTAGAACTTGTTCAAATGTGATAGTTAGTTCATACTTTCCAAAATTTAATAAAACTAAGCTACATGAAACACTAACTATATTTATTTTGTGATTGATTATTTAATTATATATTTTATTTTATTTTTCAAAAAAAACATTTACTTGTTTTCTTATATTTTCCATTAAGTTGTCATCACTCAAACATCACTTTTGTGTTTTTCTATTTTAGTTTTATTGTCTTAAATCCGGATCAGTGGTATCAGAGCGGTCTGTTTTTTCTCGATCCTTCTTTGCATGTCCCCAACGAGGTCGGGGTATAAGGAGCTAGGGCTTGATCTGGTGGAACCTTTGCAAGATCAACCTCACAAACCTCGACGGACGCCCATGGGGGACGAAAAGAAAGATGAGGGAGCAGGAGATCCTATCAAAATATTGCTCGAGGAGGCCCTCGAAAGACAAAGGAACGTGATGATGGATAACTTTGCTCAGATCCTTCAACGGCTACCCACCGGTGGCACATCTGCATCCAGCAGCCACTCTGGAGGCGCGACTCCTTTTAAGGTACAAGTAATTTTGACATTCCCATATTTGAGGGTCAAATAGACGCAGATGCCGTAGATAGATGGTTGAATCTGTTAGAAGGATATTTCTCGGTTCATGACTTTTCAGAACGGGAGAAGATTATTTTTGCACTCCTCAAAGCTACCCCCCATGTTAAGGACTAGTGGGAAACCTACTGTGAGAACAAGGACCAGACAGAACCCTCTCTGTTCTCGACCGTACCAACTTGGAATTCTTTCCGAGACGCCGTCAAGGAACAGTACTATCCTGTGGGGAGCTATGAGGACAAGTACATACAATGGACCACGCTGCGACAACAAAGGGATCAAGATGTGCACGAGCTGACGAATCTGTTCCATACCCCGCGCACAAAGTTGGGTATCAAAGATTCAGAGAAACATTTGGTGCTAAAGTATCGCAGTTGTCTGCACAGATACATTCAGGAGGAAATGGAGTTCCTCGACATCTCCTCGCTTGGTACGGCATACCGGTATGCCGCCAAGATTGAGCAGAAATTCAAACAGAAGAAGCGAGACTTTGGATCTGTGAATCAAAAGCAAGGAAAAGGTGCTTCCAAACCGCAGAACAAAGGACAGAGCATGGCGGCTAAAGACAACCCGTCAAAGCCACAAGACAAGAAAAACACCATAAAGCCAAAGAAGGACACCGGAAAGTGGTGTGAGTTCCATAAGAGCTCCACTCACAACACAAGTGAGTGTCGGGCCAAGCAGTTGCTAGTGGCCGAGATGAGGGCTTCTGAGTCAGATGCATGCTCTGACTCCGAATCAGAACCTGAAAAGGGGAATGAAAAAGGGAAACATATTATTGATGCGGAGCCCAACGCCACTGTTGCCACTACAAAGGTCCAGAAGGAGGAACTGGAAGATCCAGAGGAGGAGGAACGTCTCTTCCACTCCCAGATGTGGGCAAAGGGCTCCCCTGTACAGTTCATTGTCGACAATGGGAGCCAAAAGAACCTCATTTCAGCAGACGCCGTGAAGCGGTTGGGCTTGCCGACCACAGCTCACCCACATCCATACACCATCAGGTGGCTTCACCAAGGAAGAGATCTCCGCGTCAGCCGGCAGTGTCGCCTTCCCTATAGCATCAAGCCCTTCACGGATGAGGTATTATGTGACGTTGCTCCTATTGATGTTTCTGATGTATTATTAAGACAACCATACTTGTGGAAGCATCATGCTGTGTATGAGTCTCGGCCTCGTGCTGTTATTGTTACTTTGGGAAATAAGTTGTACAGGATACCAGAGGTACCACCTCCTGCCGCTATCTCTTTGGTTACTGCAAAACAATGTAGTAAGCTCATTTCCCAAACCAGGAAATTCGTTTTCCTGATGATCCGCCCCCAGGGCAAGAAGAAGACTGTGGCCACAACCTCCAGACAGGGCTCCTCTGCACAACAACAACAAATGGATAAGGTTGTGGAGGAGTACGGGGACATATTCACCTCACCCACAGGGGTTCCTCTGCACTGTCAGGTCAAGCACCCGACTGATCTGACCCCCGGTGCGCCGCTACCTAATGGACCGATCCATCGGCGCTCTGTTCTGGAGAATGATGAAATCAAGAGGCAGATTCAGGAGTTGTTGCAGAAAGGTCACATCAGACCAAGTTCATCGCCCTGTGGGAGCCCGATCGTGTTGGTACAGAAGAAGGATGGGACGTGGAGACTCTGTATTGACTATCGGGCGCTCAACAAGATCACTGTCCGGAATAGGTACCCAATCCCACGGATTGATGACCTTCTGGACCAACTCAAAGGTGCAAAATATTTCAGCAAGATCGACCTGAAGTCTGGGTATCACCAAGTACCAATTGAACCCTCCAATGTGTGGAAGACTGCCTTCAAAGCCAAGGAAGGCCTTTTCGAATGGCTGGTCATGCCTTTCGGGTTGACGAATGCTCCCGCCACCTTCATGAGGATGATGGATGACATCTTGCGCCCATTCACCAACTCATTTGTAGTGGTGTACTTGGATGATATTCTGATCTTTAGCCAGACTTGGGAAGAGCACCTTCACCACATCCGACAAGTCCTCCAAACACTGCGGCAACACAAGTTGTGTGCCAATTTGGAGAAGTGCACTTTTGGCATGACCCATGTTCAATATCTGGGATACATTATTGATGAAAGGGGGGTGCATGTGGATCCAGCCAAGATCCAAGTCATTCGGGATTGGCCAGCCCCAACCACTATAACAGAGCTTCGCAGCTTTCTGGGTCTTGCTAATTTCTATCGGAGGTTCATGTTGGGATTCTCTCATATCACTTGGCCCTTGAGTCAAGTCACCAAGGGAGGAGCGAGAGAAAATTTTTTTTGGTCAGAACCTCAACAGAAGGCGTTCACAGAACTGAAAAACCGCCTCTGTTCTGCCCCAGTGCTCACTTTACCAAACTTGCAACAGCCATTTGAGATCGAGACAGATGCCTCTGACTATGCTATTGGGGCAGTTCTTACTCAACAGGGACATCCAGTGGCATTTCACAGTGAGACATTGTCTGACACAGTTCGCAAGTACCTCACATATGACAAAGAAATGTACTCCATTGTGCAAGCTTGTCGAAAATGGAAGCATTACATTTTGGGGAAGGAAACAATCATCTACACAAACCACAGGCCCCTGCAGTTCATACAGACACAAGGGAAGTTGCAGAATGATCGCCATCAGAAGTGGTCTACATATCTGCAACAATTTCATTTGAACATCAAGTATAAGAAGGGTAGCACCAATCATGTTGCAGACTGCCTCAGCCGACCACCGATCGTGGCGCTCACCACTGTGCTCAACTCTTGTGGGCACGAGACTTCTGATTGGCCGCTTCTCTATGAGAGTGACCCAGAATTCGGCCAAACTTACAAGGCACTCGTGGGGGGTACGCAAGTTCCAAATTTTCACCTCCAAGATGCACTTTTATGTCACATGGGACACCTTTGTGTTCCTTCAAGCGAGCGTGCCAAGATGATATGGGAAGCACACTACAGTCGAGTCGCTAGGCATTTCGGGGTCGAGAAAACAGTAGCAATCCTGCAGAAGTATTTCTATTGGCCGAACCTTCAAAAGGATGTCGAGAAGCACATCAGATCCTGCACTGCTTGTGCCATTGCCAAACCGACCATCAAGAAGCAAGGCCTATATACTCCACTACCTACCCCTAGTCGACCGTGGGAATCCATCTCCATGGATTACATGTTGGGCCTGCCCTCTACTAAGAATGGCAATGACTGTGTTTTCGTGGTCGTTGACAGATTCTCTAAGATGGCCATTATGGCGGCCTGTAAGAAGAATATCACAACAGAAGCTACTGCTAAACTCTTCTTTGAACGAGTATGGGTGCACTTTGGGATCCCACAGTCTATCATATCAGATCGAGATAGCAGGTTCCTCAGCACATTTTGGTCCAGCCTCTGGTCAATGATGGACACAAAGCTCACCAAGTCCACAGCTTTCCATCCCCCAAACAGATGGCCAGACAGAGGTCGTCAACAGAATGATTGTACACATTCTGCGCATGTACAATTCAAAGCATCCACGCACATGGGACGAGAGCCTCCTCTATGTACAACATAGTTATAATCGGGCTCTCCACAGTTCAATCGGCCATAGCCCCTTTCAGGTGGGCTTGGGATTCCAGCCACTATGTCCCATTGACGTAGCCATGCCATTTGCAGCTGCTCAGGCCAATTCAGCTCATGTCCAGTCTGAAGTTGACAAAGCCAGTATCTTCATCGAGCGCATTCAACACATCCGCCAATAGGTTCATGATATATTGGACAGAGCCAATGCCAAGTACAAGCAACACCATGATCAACACCGGGTGCCACACAACTTCCAGGTGGGTGACAAAGTATGGCTACATTTGCAGAAGGAGCGCCTCACTAGACCCCACCGCAAGCTTCGCCCGCTCCGATACGGGCCGTACACCATCACCAAGGCTGTAGGGAACAATGCATTCGAGCTTAGTATTCCACCATTCCTTGGTCTGCACCCAGTCTTCAATGTGGATCGCCTTCGTCCTTACTTCCCACCTCTACTGGACACCTCGGACATTGCAGAACAACTCACACCAACCGAGTTAAATCCAGACTGCATGGAACAGACCACCATAGATTGCATCATGGACATGCAAATCAAGAACACTCGCCAGCACAAGATCCAACTATATCGGGTTGTCAAAGCTGGCCAACTCCTGCACCAAGGAAAGTGGTTCACCAGGGACCAAGTTCAGCAGAAATTTCCTCATCTCATGGAGGAACTTAACGCAATGGGGACTATTGCTTCCTAAGGGGGGAGGAATGATCCAGGTGGATATTGGTGGTCACCCGCCTATTCCACTTGGGGCTCCACCATTGTCTATTTCATTTTTTCAGTTTCGGCACAGTTTACTATTTTTAGCAGTTTTTCGGGTCCTAAACTTCCGGAGCCGTTTTGAGGCTCATTCCAAATTTGTAGTCCTCGGATAGATCTTTCTAACGAGGTATGGTACGCGTCAAACGGAGATCGTATGCCAAAGTTACGCCCCTGGGAAGTTGAAACACCAATTTACCCAAACGGGGCCCATAGTTTGGGCGCTTCATCTCCTAGGGTTAGGGTTTTGGCTGTTTAGGATTTCCCATTGTTTCTAAATGATAAATAGGCCCTCGAGCCTCATTGTAACTCAGTTCAGAGGCCCGTAGCCGCCACATCTCTTCTCAGAGATAGCTACCAGCGCCCTAGCTAGTTTTATTTCCATTCTGTCTGTAAGCAAATTTCAGTTCTTTGATATTAATGAAATGAAGTGTTATTTCCGCTGCATCTCTGTATTTATGTTTATCTGTTTATTCTGTTGCGTTCCTACATAAATCCGGATCAAGGCAGCAGCTTGGCACACATTCCAAGGTAGCATTTCAGCAAGACATTTTCAGCAAGACAGTTTAGCAGATTTAGCACACAGCAAGGCAGATTTCTGGCACGATTTTTGAGGAAGGAGGGCCGTACAGCAGGGCCGTACAACATATTTGCACAGATTTCGAGGAGCATATTTGAGGGAGGCCGTACAGCAAGTAGGTGTACCGTTGGCACGCATTTCGAGGCAAAAATCGTACAGCAGATTTTTGGACAGCTTGCACGCTTTTCTAGGCAGGCCGTACAGCAGCATTTAAGGCTATTATTTGGCATGAAAATCGAGAAAATATGTACAACATTTATTGTTGTTCCTATTTTGCTGTTTGCACACTTTTCGAGGCGGTGGTTAAGCACGGAAAAAGAGATAAGTTGTAAAAGTCTATTTGCTGAATATTTCTCATTGTAAAAAGCATTTTCCAGAAATAAGAAGGAGCTTTCAAACTGGTTTTCCCCAAGAGTTGTAGGGGGGTTTTCCAGGGTCATGTTGACCAAAAATATCTATGTCAAATGTGTGAATGACTGTTTTTATGCTTGCTGATTTTTAATTCTGCATTTTCCAGCACTCTGAAAAATTTCTAGAATTTGTGTTTTCAGCAAAATTTATTTTCCAGTTTGTTAAATGTATGGATATGGGAAAGGGCATCTAACCATTTTGGAGTAATAAGGTGAAAACTGAAAACCGAGGTGGGAAAGTATAAATTTCTACATGGTATCGGAGCTTGAGTGCTGAAAAACAGTTTGGGACAGCAAGGAGGAAAATTACAACCCGCTGATTTTTCACTCAGAAAATTCCAGCAAGCTGATTTTTCACAAACAACAGTTTTACCTTTACTACAGCAGTGCTATTTTTCAGTTTTAGGACAGCAGGATGTCTTTGGGACTGAGGGTGGAGGATAGGTTGGATGGGCATTCCAATTACAGCATTTGGAAGGAGAGAATGCAGAGTATCTTTGAGGAGGCAGAAGTTTGGGACATTATGGTGCATACCACACAGAACCCTGTAAATGTGCCTACTGATGCTACTCAGTTGGTAGCATATAATAAAAAGAACAACAAGGGTAAGAGATTGATTCTAGACGGAATCAAAGACCATTGCATTCCTCATGTGAGAGGGAAGAGAAATGCTCATGAGATGTGGACATCATTGTCCAATCTCTACCAGAGTACCAATGAGAACCGGAAAATGGTCCTGAAGGAGAAGCTGAAGACCATTAAGATGGGCAATGATAGTGCAACTGGATATCTCACAAATATCACTAATGTGAGAGATGAGTTGGCAGCGATTGGAGAGGCCATTCCACCCACTGAGTTGGTGCGGATTGCAGTGAATGGCCTCCCCCATTCATGGATGAACTTTGCTGATGGGGTTTGTGCACGTGAGACCCTTCCCACATGGGAGAGGTTTTGGGATGATTGCATTCAGACAGAGATCAGGAAAGGTCAGCTTGGGGTAGCCAAGCCAGTTGAGCAGGATGAGGATGTAGCGCTGTTGGTAGGACGCAAGAAAAGCAAAGGGAAGAAGCAGGCTTCCACAAGCAATGGTGGGGGCAAAGGCAAAGGTAAAGGTAAACAGGATAACACACAGAAGGACTATTCCAAAGTGAAGTTTTGGAATTTTCAGAAGATGGGACACTATGCAATTGTGTGTCCAGAGAAGAAGAAGAAGAAGGGGAAGAACCAGAGTATGGCAGCTTCAACAGAGGTTGAGGACTTTGCAGATCGTTTTGACTGGGAGTTTGGGTTCACTGTGTGTGAGTTCTCTAGTGCGGGATTATCTGCCATAGAGGTTCAGAGGGAGCATGCATTTACCTCGATTAGCGGAGCATCTTCGGGTATCTGGTATGTTGACAGTGGGGCTTCACGTCACATGACAGGAGTCCGTGAGTACTTCTCAGAGCTTTCAGAGAGTGGCACTGATGTAGAGGTAGTACTCGGTGATGACAGAGTTGTTAGAGCAGTCGGTGTGGGAACATTGACATTTCAGAGGGAGTCCAAACCTCCCTTGAAGATGTCAGATGTTCTTTATGTGCCAGGGATGAAGAAGAACCTCATATCCGTCTCATCTTTGGAGGATAGAGGATATGAGGTACTGTTCAGGGGAGGACAGGTGTTGATGTATCCCAGGGGCACTCCAGCTGATTCAGCTAGAGTGATAGGTGTATGCCATGCAAAGGTGTACAAGTTTGCATTTCAGTCCCTTTTGGCATTGAGCAGTAGTACCGACAGCAGAGCTAGCAGTTCCGAGTTGTGTGAGATTTGGCACCGCAGGATGGGGCACATGTATCATGGAGCCTTGAGGACTTTGCGGGAGATCACTACAGGTGTGCCAGATTTCAGTACTGATCACTTTGATACTTGCAGAGGATGTGAGATGGGCAAGTTTGCCAAATCCCCTTTTCCCAGCAGTGACAGCAGAGCGACTGGGATACTTGATTTGATTCATTCCGATGTGAGTGGTCGGAAGTCTCATGTTTCCTTGAGTGGATATGAGTACTATGTGTTATTCATTGATGATCACTCCAGGAGGACCTGGATTTATTTCTTGAAGACCAAGAGTGAGGTCTTCAAGTGGTTTCAGGAGTTCAGAGCTCTTGTGGAGACACAGATAGGTCGGAAGATCAAGTCCTTGAGGTCGGACAATGGGGGAGAGTACACCCTTGGAGAGTTTGTTGACTATTGTGCGGAGGCAGGCATTAGGAGGGAGCTCACTGTTCCTTACAACCCCCAGCAGAACGGGGTTGCGGAGAGGAAGAACAGATCCATCGGAGGGGCTGCCAAAGCCATGTTACATGATCAAGGGTTGCCATTGTTTTTGTGGGCAGAGGCCTGCAACACAGTTGTTTACTTGCAGAACAGGAGTCCGCATCGTGCCTTGGGGCACATGACTCCGGAGGAGGCTTTTTCTGGGAAGAAGCCTGATATTGGTCATCTTCGTATCTTTGGGTGCATTACATAATCCTACATACCCAAGGAGAAGAGGACCAAACTAGAGCCCACCACAGAGAAGGGTATCTTTGTGGGCTACAGTGAGACCTCCAAGGCCTTTCGGATTTGCATTCCTGCGCAGAGGAAAGTTGTTGTCAGGCGGGATGTGAAGTTCGAGGAGGACAGGGCCTTTAGGAGGTCACGGGAGTTAGAGTATCTGGATCAGCCAGACCCTCAGCAGCAGTTGAGTCAGTCGCAGGGATCCAGTGGGCAGGGATCAGGAGGATTCGGAGGTACATCTATGACGATGTCAGGTCCGTCAGTGGGGAGTGGCTCGCAGAGTCAGAGGGGTGGTGCTATGGGCAGCACGCAGAGCAGTCCACAGAGCAGTTCACTGGGGAGTCCACTGATGGACAGTTCACACGGTACCTCAGCATCTACAGGTTCAGGTGCAGGCAGGAGGACAGCAGACAGACAGTCAGGAGTTCAGGCTCCCGATGTTGAGGAGGAGGAGTTTTATTCTCCGGCGGGAGAAGTGTGCTCAGGGAAGAGGAAGCCCAAGTGGCTTCAGGACACCTTGAGAGATGCCACATCTGTTGCTGAGCCTAAGAGGCCGGTCAGAGAGAGCAGACCACCCGAGAGGTTTTGTAGCTATATGGCAATGGCTACCAGCATCCTTGACTCTGAGCCTTCTAGCTATGAGGAGGCAGCTAGCCAGCAGGTCTGGAGAGAGGCCATGCAGGAGGAGTATTCTTCTATCATGAAGAATGATGTTTGGGAGGTGGTGCCGAGGCCTGAGGGAAAATCCGTGGTTACTTCCAGATGGCTTTACAAGGTAAAGCATGCTGCAGATGGCAGCATTGAGAAATTCAAAGCGAGGTTTGTGGCTAGAGGGTTCAACCAGGTAGAGGGAGTTGATTATGAGGAGACCTTCGCTCCCGTGGCTCGATATAATTCGATCCGCTCCATTATATCAATAGCAGCAGAGATGGGTTGGAAGATCCACCAGATGGATGTGAAGACCGCATTTCTCAATGGCTTCATACAGGAGGAGGTGTACATTGAGCAGCCACAGGGCTTTGAGGTGCATGGGAAGGAGTCCCATGTGTGAAAACTGAAGAAGGCCCTTTATGGCCTAAAGCAAGCTCCTAGAGCTTGGTACTCCAGGATAGATACTTACTTGCAGAAGATGGGTTTCACAAAGAGTGAGGCAGATCCGAACCTTTACTATATTGTGATAGGTGAGGAGCCTCTCATTCTGGTGCTGTATGTGGATGACTTAGTCATTATAGGTGCAGAGAGACTCATAGAGCACTGCAAGAGAGATCTTGCGGCGGAGTTTGAGATGAAGGACATCGACTTGATGCATTACTTTTTGGGTTTGGAGGTGTGGCAAGAGGAGGGGCATTTCTTCCTGGGGCAGGGGAAGTATATTGTGGACATCCTTGGCAGATTCCACATGGAGGATTGTAGACCCATGTCGACACCGATGATCACCAACTGGAAGAAGCTTCATGCTTCTGATTCCGAGTTGGTGGATCCCACATTGTACAGACAACTGATTGGTTCCTTGATGTATTTGGTCAACACTAGACCAGATATTTGTTTTGCAGTCAACACGATGAGTCAGTTTATGTGTGAGCCTAGGAAGGTTCATTGGGTGGCTGCAAAACACATTTTGCGGTACTTGCAGGGGACAGTGGATTATGGTCTGGACTACAGGCAGGGGGATGGAGTGAGATTGGTAGGTTACATTGATTCTGATTGGGCAGGTTGTGCTTCTGATAGGAAGAGCACTTCAGGGTGCTGTTTTGGGTTGGGTTCGGCAGTAGTGTCATGGTTCAGCCGAAAGCGACCGTTTCTGGCTGGTCAGCAGGCATGGAGCAATGCTCAGGCTGCCCGTTCTTCATGAGGGAAGATCACCAAGAAGCCACCCACCACTGTTTGGATTATTTGTCAACTTCATGACCTTCAGTGATTTACTGTGATAATCAGAGTTGCATTAAACTCACGGAGAATCCAGTATTTCATGACAGGTCAAAGCATATCGAGATCAAATATCATTTCATCAGAGACTATGTTCAGAAAGGAGCTGTGAAGCTTGAGTATATTCCCACTGATGAGCAGGTTGCAGATATTCTTACCAAAGCCTTACCACGTGGCAAGCATGTCTACTTCAGAGACAAGATGGGTGTGGTGAGGAACACCTTCCTCGGTAAGAGGGAGTGTTGAAATTTGGTACCGGAGGACAGGTGGTTCCCTAAGGCTTTGATCTTTGGCCTAGGGAAAAGTGTCCAAAAGAATTTAATTTTTCTCCCAAAGTGACTTTATAATTTTTATAAAGTCAAATCTAATTTTAAAGTGACTTTAAGTGATAAAGTTACTAAAGTGACTTTATAAAGTTATAAAGTCAAATCTAATTTAAAAGTGACTTTAAGTGATAAAGTTACTAAAGTCTAATTTTAAAGTGACTTTTAATAAAGTCAATGTAAAATTAGAAAGGAAAAAGTGACTTTGAAAATAAATGACTAAGTGGGTCTTTATTAAAGTGGGGTGAATTAAAAAATAGAAAGTGAGATTTAAATGAGCATTTAATCTTAGCCCTAGATCTCAATCTATTTCAGCCATTGGATTTAGGGATTCCCCAAAAGTCACTTAGGGTTAGGTTAAAGGAGTAAAAGGAGGAAAAGGTCATTCATTCTTTCATGAGCAGATTGGGAGAAGGAGAGCAAGAGAGCAAGGGAGATTTATGGGCAGTGAGGAGAAGGAGGCAGCAGCTTGGCACACATTCCAAGGCAGCATTTCAGCAAGACATTTTCAGTAAGACAGTTCAGCAGATTTAGCACACAACAAGGCAGATTTCTGGCACGATTTTTGAGGAAGGAGGGTCGTACAGAGGGGCCGTACAGCAGATTTGCACAGATTTCGAGGATCAGATTTGAGGGACGCCGTACAGCAAGTGGCTGTACCGTTGGCACGCATTTCGAGGCAGAAATCGTACAGCAGATTTTTGGACAACTTGCACACTTTTCTAGGCAGGCCGTACAGCAGCATTTAAGGCTGTTATTTGGCACGAAAATCGAGAAAATATGTACATCATTTTTTGCTGTTCCTATTTTGCTGTTTGCACACTTTCCGAGGCGGTGGTTAAGCACGGAAAAAGAGATAAGTTGTAAAAGTCTGTTTGCTGATTTTTTTGCTGAATATTTCTCACTGTAAAAAGAATTTTCCAGAAATAAGAAGGAGCTTTCAAACTGGTTTTCCCCAAGAGTTGTTTGTAGGGGTTTTCAGCTCACTATGGTTTTTTTGTTTGGGATGATTCTTCATGGCTGCCTCAAAGCTGATTTCACTCTGTTTTTATTTGTTTGTTCATTTTTATTATTGTTCATTATTTTATGGATGTAACCATTTTGGAGTAATAAGGTGAAAACTGAAAACCGAGGTGGGAAACTATAAATTTCTACATCCTTGATAGGAGGAATAGTTGCACCATTGTCAAATGGACTAGTCTGGTTTGACTATTACCCAAACTTCTCTGTGTATGTTTATGATGAAACCTTAAGCGATATTTTACAATTGCAAATCCAAACCTATGTATTTGATATGAGAAGAAAGAGAAACAATATCGTCATCCAAACCAGAGGATGTTTCCGTCATACCAGCACTATGTTCCCTGCAGTCCTCCATGCCCCCAGCAGAGACTCAAAAACCAGTGTCATTGTCATGACAGATCCCAAGAACCAAAAAGTGGAGAATCAAGCCATTAACTGGGAGGATCTAACTTTTCCAGAACACTGGGTAGTGCCAAATCCAAAGCCCATCTTTGCACAAAAAATTACTTCTGCAAATATTTCAGAAAATCAATCTACTGCCACTCTATCCTTTCCCAGAAGGTCTACTATTGATAGGCGTAGAATTGAAGCCGAATGCAAAAAGTCACCAATGTATATACCACTTGGTTTGTCAGATACTACATGTTCCAGTATTGTAAATTATTGTCAGCATATTTCTCTTTTTGAATTTGCTCAGTTAGTAAATTTTCAATCTCTCTCTGTTGCTTGTCCTCAGTGCCAACAACAAGTAAATCTAAGTCAGCTTGCATGCTTTGTGATCCATAAGAACCACAATCTTAGGAATGGTGAAGCTCCTCTGTCTACCTCAGTCACCCCTTGTCCTAATCCTAAATGTTCAGACATTCCTTTTCCCCATGATGATGATGAACATGTTCTTATGATGCATCTAGTGCCAACACTAGAAGATGAAAATCCAAGACTGACTTCTATTTTTACAAATATGAGGCCAGGGAACTCTCCTAAATATGGACTTGGTTATTTATAAGAGAAAGACAAATTGATCCTAGAATGCAAATTCAAAGATCTGCCAGAAGGCTGTAAAAGACCATCAGTCCCTGAGATCCATCAGTTTTATACTTTGATGGATGGCTGCTCTAAATATCAGATCCCTGTTCAATGGATGAAGCAGATGTTGAATTGGGATATTTCACCCATCCACAGGCTGATGAATTTGGTCTTACACATTCCCCAGAGGAGAAGATAAAACTAACATTTACTTAACTAAAAAAAAATAGCATTAATTAACAAAGATATTAACCAACAAACAAAAAAACCATAATAAACAATTTAATCACAAAAAAAAAAAAAATAATAATAATAATAATAATAATAAACAAAAATGTGTATAAACAACATCATGCGTTTAACCAAAAAAAAAAAAAAAAAACATTTGTTAATAAAAACAAGAATATTTATCAACAAAAATAATATCATTAATAGACAAAGCATAAACATTAAAAAATGAAAAAAATTAAATATATACAAATTATTTACAATATGATTGGTCTACTTCTCTTAATGTAGGTTTACCAAGGTGCAAATTATACAGTCATGTTGCCAAAATGATGAAAACAACTCAATTCCAAACGACCATATTATTTTCAATATGACTAGCTTTTATTTTGATTTTGGTATGTTCCAAGCCAAACAAAGTTGGATGTCGAAAACGAGGTGATGTGGAGGAGACAACAACCAATGCGACAAACGTGAAATGTGCAATGTTGTGTCAAGTCATTTGGGGAATGCCAATAATGAAATCAAATGCCCGATGTGAGGTGATGTGGTAAAATGAGACCAGTGATGCAAGCATTGCTTTGAGGAGAGGAATAATAACGTGAAGTGACACAAGTGTTGTCATGTGAGAATGGGGCCATACATTGGAAAATGAAACTTTACACAAATGTAATCAAGGTCAAAAAGAAACTTAAAGCGAAATGAGAAAAAATTACATGAAGGATCCTCATACGTAATTTAAAAAAAATATGGTGGTGTTGTGGCTACAAAACTTCCCTCGCAGGTAATGAATTTTTGAACATAATAGATGTCTCTTCATAATGGTTGCAATGAATCTCTTTAGATCCCCTGCTTTAAGTTAGGTAGTGGTGAGGGCTCTTCAAGAAATGAACACCAACTCTCACTAGAAATTTTTTGGTTTTTGTACCACCTTTCACCATTTTGTGGAATCCTGGTGGTTGTTGCAATGGTTTCTTGATTTACCTTAATTGTGAGTTGGTATACTAAGGCCCTAACTCCATTGAAGGTGTTGGAAAATTCCAAATAAATCTAGGTGTCACGCCCTTAAAACCTTTCAATAAATGTAATCCATTCTTCCCAAACAAAGACATCCCACAAAGTTGGATTTACACAAATATCCTCTCATATGGTTTGACATGAACCATTGTTACTCCTATAGATCTCTGTGTGATTTAATCCTCCTCCTATCAGAAATTATCCATTGAATTAACCTATGTAAATGAAATATTCTCCTATACTTTGTATTGCTTGCTATGATGTTGGTTCTTTATTACCACTTTTTTTTCTTATTTAACTGATATGGAGGCCATGTTGAGTCATTTCCATAAATTCCTTGAAATTACGACATGTCTAGTCTGCTACGGAATGGTTACAGGTCGATTCTTGTTGTTCGTGTTGTTATTATTTCTCAACAGAAGGTATCCCCCAATCACATGGAGTGGTTTTGTGAAATATTACCTTGTGTTGCAAAATGTGGCATGGGCTATAATAAAAAAATAATGGGGTATCATTTCATGATGTGGTGCTTCTTCATATGGTTATTATAATAGGTTATAGGATGATGATTGTTAGTCATCAGTATTTTTCATTTAGTAGTGATGACTAGTTGTTACAGCCAAGTTTTCTAGCAGCTGATCTAAAAAATTGACAAATTTTCTAGCTGGAAAACACCCATAAACGTTTTTTCCCTCCTACCTTTTCAATCAGCCTATGACGAGATAAAACCTCATTGTCAAAGCCCTATCTAGCCTCAGCCATACTAGCTTGTCCATCAGCTCCAAAGAAACAATCCAAATCTGTCCAAAAAGTCTCCCCTAAGTTAGGTAGTGGCGCTTTAGGCATTTCTCCCTTGGAAAACTATCCTAAAATCCAAAGAACCTCTATCTACTATCAACCAGCCCTAACAGACCTTCCTATTCTGCAAATAAAGTTTGGTTACACCCTTAAGTCGCGCTACTAACAAGCCTTGAAGTCTCAGCAATACATGTGCCATAGGTCAAACTGATATTAGGTAGTTTTTACAGTGTTTCAATGGATCTGTCAAAGAGAAAAAGTGTACCAATATTCCAGAAGACAGTATTTAACTCAACATGAGAAGAAAATTGCTTCTCATGTGGTTTTTGAGCCTGGGATGCAGCTACAGGGCAGAGAGTTATTTCATCAAGCTCCTGCAATCACAGTCAAGGGTTAGTGAATCATAAATGATAAGAAATGCTTTGCAGATACTAGCCAAATTGCTTGTGATGTCTAAAGAGACAAAAAAGTATTTGAAAAGCAGGATTACTTGTCTCAGAAAAGTGCCCATCATGACTTATTATCAATTTTTCATCTCCATTTGCTCAAGCATGAAAAGGCAGTGGAAGGAAAAATAACACTATTAAAAGCTAGTGAAATGGCATCACTGAGAAAACCTCCTCCATACACGAGCAGAGGGTTGAAGACTAAGAAAACCTCCTTCATATATAAGCAGAGGGTTGAAGGCACTGAGATAAAGGCCTCCTTCATCTATAAGCAGAGGGCCGGGGATAAAGTTTGATTTTAAGACTTTCACTGACTGTAAAGGAAAATTTTAGGTACAGTGGGAAAGCAACTGAGGGTTTCTGAATAAAAAATGGTGTTAAAAGCAAAGGAAAAGAAATGGTGCTTCAAAGAAGTGTTCACATGAGTTTCACTGTTAAAACACAAAATTGAAATACAGTGTAAAGCTAATAGGGTGGTTATCAATGAAGAGATATTGTTAAGCAAATAGACAAGGAAGTAAAACAGTCTTGGTCTTAAGCTGACTTCTGCTATCCAATACAAATAAAGCCACTATCAGTGTGTTCATCAAACATTCTTCATTTGGTTGAGATAGAGGTTGAAAAGAAACCAGGCATTTGTCAAAAATAGGCCCCCTTCATAAACAAAGTAAAGGGCTCACCATTGTTTGAGGATGAAAAGAAATTATTGCATGTGGCAAGGATTTCAAAAGGGACTGCTCTCAAAAAGGTGAAATGAATGAAAATTCATTTTTCTTGTAGACCTCCTTCACAGAAGAACAAAGGGATAGCCTTCCCATGTTCACATTTCAACTTCAGTTCATCATCCCCTGTTTTATCTCCATAAAAGTTGAAGACTCGTTACTTTAACAATCCAGGGTTAGTTAGTTGCCTTGATGATGGAAGCTATCTATAGCAGAGTTTTTCATTTACAAATTCAGATAATTTTTTCGCCCACAGTCAAAAGAGAGGCTCAAAGCTGCACCTGCCAGTTCAATCAGCTTCACAGTGGGCATGATCATCTTCAAACATCAGGAGTAGAAACTGTCGGTTTAAGTTTTAAAAATATGAGTTATCTCCTTTCAAGAATGGCAAAAGATTCTTCACAAATCATTGGTATATTTTTTTAGTAGAGTTTTCCTTTGAAAAGGTCATTAAAAGGGTCAGCAGTGGCAGAGACTGTCAAATTAAGTTTTAAAAGGGTGAGCTACCTCCTTACAAGAATTTCAAAGAAAACCTCACATATCATAATATGTATTTCAACAGGGTTTCTTTTTCAATGAAAAAAACACTAAGAGATGTTGGCCTTCAAAATGGTTTTCTCCTTGTGAAAAGGGGTCACATGTATAAGGATCTCCAAAAACAATCATCCACAACACTTTTAATGATCCTGGTCAAATATCGACTTTATGATGGTTTATAGGTTATAAATGACAAACAGTAGGGATTCATGTTTTGTTTAAAGAAAAGGCCTTTTCAAAACGTTTTCAAACCCTCATGAAGCAAAATCTCAAAAGAGTCATTGGATTTTCAAACATAAAAGGTGGAAGGACCGTTGCAAGCTCTATTTTCATTTCAAAACACGAGCAACGCTCCCCTAGGCTGCTCTCTAACCGAAACAAGGAGTTTTTAAGCAAAATTTGCAGAGGTTCAGGCTTTTTAGCTAGCGCGACGTGCCTGGAAAAACGTGCGGCGCGTTCAAGAGTGAATTTACACAGCGCTATAATGTTTGCGCGGCGCGCCTGTAGGCGCCGGTCACGACCGCCCAATCATCGACCTGACACCCTGTCTATTGCGCGGCGCCTTTCCATTTCAATGTGCCACACATGTTTTAACATTCAAAATGCCTCCAAAAAGGTCTTGAAGCTGCTCAACCCTTCAAGCAAAGACCACCATCCAGTTTCGAGGTATTTCTTTTTGCCTCCCTGGTGTATTCAAGTTACTAAATGGGAGATTGTTGCCATATTTTCAAAACTAAATGGTGATCGAATAGAGAAGGTCTTGGTATAAATCAAAGTGATTTGTTAAATATATTGACAAATTTTGTTATAGTGGGAGGCTAGTAGAGTGTTCATATTAATTTCAACAGGCCTAAAGCTACCCTCAAAACAGTGGTAAACCATAACACTACCTGCAAGTCAAAATAAACACAGTATTAGAGGTTTTGTCAAATTGTTGAAGGTGCCCTAACTGTGATAGGAAAAAACTAACCTCTGTCAGCAAAATGTAATGGTGAAAAAAGTGTTAGAAGGTGGAGGCAATTTTTATAAGGAAAAACACAGTGTTTGAAAGGAAAAACATAGTGTTTGAAAGGTGAAACAGTGAGCCTAATTTCAACAACAATGATCATTGTATGAGTGCTTTGTCATTTCAAAAGTCCTCTCTGTGTGGTAAAAAGCAAAAACTAGTGCTTCCTCCTTTGATCCATGAAGCAGAGTATGTTATGAAAAGCTTTTTAACTCAATTTGAAAGTGTTCTTGTCTACCTGTGCATGTGAGATAGTGAAATACAAAAAGAGTGTTTTGGATTGAGAGGGGTGTTTTGTCTTTGTCTAAACACAAAGTTGTCTTGTTTTTACCAAAACCCAAAGGATCCTTGCAACTCTACCCAAACAAAGTAACAATTTGACTGTGTGCTTGTTATTTTGATAACTTTTTTTGTTTGGCACAAAGAGACAAAACAGTGATTTGTAAGGAACAGGAGGTTGGTGTTAAAGAACCACTTCACACGGCATTTGAAGTAATTTGCCTTGGTCAAACAATGACTAACAAAGAAGACAGAGTTGTGTGCTTGAGAAAACATTCCAAAGGCTATTTGAGGCAGCTTGGTGTTGCAGAGAGCATTCAAAACAAGATGCCTCCCAGGCAAGATAGTAGGAGTGGCTTGCATAAGAGATTTGAGCCTGTTTCCACTGAAGAAGTGAATGCCCACCCATCAGTCTTGTTCAATTTCCATGAGGTTGGGTGTTTAGATTTTTTTCAAAGAGTGCAAGAGGTGAAGAGATTTTCCCCTTTGACACATCTTTGCGCTTTGAGGTTTCAAGACAAGAATTTCCAACTGGCAGGCCTAGATTTCAAATTCTATCCAAGGTCAATCTCCAAGGCCACTAAAATCCCTTATATTGGGGAGAAGTGGTTTAAACAAAGCCACCTGGACTCAGAAGAATACAAGCTCTTTCTAAAGCCTGAGCACAAAGATTCATGTCCTTCCATTTTCCCTTTCTCATATCTTTTGACTAGCTACGCTCCCCTCATGAAGATCATCATGAAATACTTCACTTGTGAGGGAATATTCTCCCGAGTCTATGCCTATCAAATTCGATTGCTCATGCATTTCACGAGGGCCAAATTGCTAAATATTCCTTTCTTCTTACATAGAAGCATTGATAAAATGGCCTCCACTATTCAGAAAAAGCCTCCCTCACAGAAGACAACCTGCCTCTTCCATCACTCCCTCATCAAAATCATCATTCTTCATCAGCTTGAGAAGAGGGAGGTATTTTGGGATACTTTCATCACCCATCCGAATTTCTCCACTGTCCCTCCAGTTCATACATCTCCTACACCTCCTACTCACCATCCTTCGCCTTCTTCTAGAAAACCTGTTCCCAAGAGGCCCAAGTCTACCATAGAACAAACAAAAGAGCCTGAAGAGGGAGAAGAGCATGACCATGATGAGGAAGAAGAGCATGAACAAGAAGAGGGAAATGATGATGAGCAGCAGCAGAATGAAACAGGGCAGCAAGAGGATGATGAAGGGTAGCAGCAGGAAGAAAAGCAACACAGTGAGGGTGAGCAGACTTATGAGGATGTTGAACAAGGGTAGCGACATCATGATACACAACAACCACAACATGATGATGAGCAGCATCACAGTGAGGCAGAACAGTAGACTCCTGGGCATGATGAAAAGGAACACAGTGAAGGTGATTAGTCTCATGATGAACAAAGGCAGCCACAGCTTGATGAACAAAAACCTTATGATAAGGAACAACAACCTAATGAAGAAGAGGGGCAGCAGGATAAACAGGTGCAACACAGTGAGAAGGACAACCCTCAAAAGGAAGTGCAAAAGGACAGCCAAGGCATCCATGAAAAAATCCAAAACAATGGCAAAAATGAGGACAAGGGGCCATGCTCTCTTCTTTGAAAGTGGCCAAGCCCCGGACATCAAGGAAAAGGGTGCCTAGAGTTGTAACTCCAAATGTGACTAGGGCCCTCCGAAGCAAGGGAAAATTTCCCAAAAAGCCCATGGTCGAATTTCCCAAGAGGAAGAAGACTAAAAGAGCCACCCAAAGCAAAGGGAAGGAAAAGGAAGAAAGAAGTCATGAACAGGAAAGAGAATTCGACATCATCCAAATCCAAAGTGATGATAGTGATAATGAAGTCCGGATTCTAGAAAATCTCTTGATCCATAGAGAAAGCCAAATTGATGCTTTGAGGACTGATCTTGATAGGGCTAGGAACTTCAATCACTTTTTGCAAGTTCAAAACAAGCAGATGAGTGTCCATATGGCTGTATATGAGACACGGGAAATCAAATACAAAAAGGAGGCCTCCAAAGCACAAGTGAGGTTGGAAGAACTCATGGGTGAGTTAGATGAAAGCGAAGGCAAAGATCAGCCCGGGTGAAAGAGGCCAAGAACCATGGGGCTCAAAAAGGCCCTTAAGAAACAAAAGGAAGAAGAAGATGCCCTTCTCCAATATACCCCTCTCACTACATTGTTCAAACAAGAGATAGAGAACAATCGGGAAGCATCGCTTGAGAGAGTTAATGATCACTTGGAGAAGAAATTGGAGAAGGAAAATAGGGACTTGGACTTTCAACGGAGGATGACTGGGCATTATAAAAAGCTAAATCAGTTTGCCTGGCGGAAGTTGAAGGTTGCTCAGGAAAAACTCAAGGAGGCTAAAGGGAAGCGCCCGGCACCAAAATTGAGGAAAGACACCTCAAGGCTCCAAATTTTGGCCTCTGCTTCACATCATGTTGCTGAAAACCCTTGAGGGTCATGCTCGCCAAGTTTGGGCGAAATTCGACATGTTTTGGTTTTTTGTCATTTTTGGGTTTTTGGCCAAAACTCATGGGCATTTCCATTTCAGTTTGGGGCATCATCAAAGGATTAAAATGGTATCATTGGATTCCATATTTTTGGGGGCACATACTCAACGATTTTCAGAACAATTGAAGATCATTTTCTCCCCCAAAATGGCGAAATACACTTGCTTTTTCTACACTTTGCCCCGTTTATCAGCAAGGCCTATTTTCTGGTTTTTTACACACAGGTCTATTTTTTAAGGACTTCTAGTGTTCAATTGGGAGAAAAATAAACATTTTCAAAAAGTAGACACTCAGAGCTTTCCAACGAGCCATCATGAGCCTCGTTTCGACATCGGAAGGCCTCCAAAAGTTGCCGGAAATTCAGGGGACCTTTTGCTGATGTATTTTTTGAGTATTTTTGTAAAAATTGAACCTTTCAAAACTGACTTTTCTTCATGTGTGTTTAGCTATTTTTGTACATGATAAGTTATGAAAAGTCAATATATTTCCCTCTTTTAGCATTTTTTGAGATATTTTATGAGATATTTTTTTCCTTGGGCTTTGCAAAGCCTCAAGGACAAAATAAGATATTTTGGATAGGCCAATGTGATTGCAAGTTGAACTAAGAGGCTTTCTTCACTTTGACTTATATATTCCAAAGGCTTTCATTGTAAACAAGGTTGAACTTGATGAATAGAAACAATATATGGTCATATAAGCTTTGGAAGAAATACTTGTCTCATGCTTTTGGATAGTTTCTTGGATGTTCTTGGATGATGAAAGAGGATTGTTGTTGGATTCCATGACTTGGTAGAATGGTATAGTGTCTCTATCTCTGTTTTGTTTCTTATTTTTCATTCATAAATCCATGTTCTTGCTTGCTATAGGACAATAGAGAACAAATTTGAGACATTCCATTAGAGGCACCTCAAATTTCATGTTTCTTCATAGCTTCCATGTTTTCTTCATTCTTAGTCACATTAAAGAATTCTTGATTGCTCTTTAATAACTTAAGAATATTGTTTGCTTGTTTCATTCATGGTTTTATGCATGCTAAGTATGATTTATGGTATGCCCTGCTTACTCATGGCTAGCCATAGCTCCAACTATGAAATTTATCTTTGACTGATTAGATTGTCATTTGTTGGAACTGTATAGGTCTTGTTCATTCTGTCTTTATCCAGACTAATGTATCATTAAATATGTCCTGTCGTTGAAGTATCAGTTAGGCATTTCAACATAGTGATTTGAGTTTTTTGTCTGTCTTAAATGTATTTCCCCGAAGTCTGATAGCCATTTCCTAAAGTTAGAGAGTTATATATATCTATGCATGGCTTGAATGTTTATTTTTATGCATTGATTAGCTTAAAGTTACATTTCTCATGATTAATGGTTTTCCCTACCATGTTTATGTTAGCTATTAAAATATTTGTGCTTAAAATCCTTTGTTATTCACAAACTTGATGTCCATCTTAATCCATTTTTCCCAAAGATCCATTTTACCTCCAATGAAATCGACCCTTCAACAACCTTGTATCACCATTTGAAACATTTCTTGACCTTTTCGACCCCATAGCCCAGTTGATCTAACATATTTTTACCTATCTTATGTCTTTGATCAGTTCATCCCTCAAAAACTTAAAAAACCAAAACCAAAAACCTACTTCATAACTAGCTTCAAAATCGCAATACGCCAACAAGCAAAACACTATTACAGTCCTGGAGATAAATATGAGTCTGAGACACAGAAGAAGAATTTTAATGCAAGATGATGATATCATTAATTAATCAACAACCAGATCCTAATAAATTATCAACAGCTGCCATGGAAGAGACAATGAAATTCTGCCCACCACTGTCTCCAGATTGAACTCTTCACTGATTTGTCTCTGTCTCTGTCCAAAAAAGACACTTTCTGTCCACTTAGAAATGAGCCACTTCGAGGGGGCAACCTCCAATACATTACATAAATGAACAATTCTTTGATGAGGGTAAGTAAAATATATAATTTAAGTGGGATGTAGAGGGTAAGTAAAATATAAATATTAAGTGATTTTATGATAATTTTGACATACTACTATATAGATTAAGTAGGTTAAGTTTCTGTCTCATTATTTTCCAATGTTTTATTATATTTTACCTAGAATAAGAGAGAGGTTATTTTGTTCATATTCTATATCATTCCCACATGAATACTATCTTAATCATTCTTGCAAAATTCATATCCCAAATAACGAGCAACCTTGGTCTTCCATCACAAGTCCGTCCAACTGTTCCTTGAAAGGTTTTTGCAGCTAGAAGTATTTTTATCTTATTTATATCAGCCAGTACCTGGTTTTCTAACATCACTAAGTGTTGGTAGCCCCCTAAAAAACCAGGTTTTCACTATTAGAGCTTCTTCTTCCTTTTTTTCCATAAAGGACTGAAAAATCAAGAGGTCATAAAAGTAAGTGAATCATCCACCCTTTCTACGAGTTTATGTTGAATTTCTTGACTAACTCCTTGATAAACTCTTATCTGGGCTTAGGCTTCTGATGTAAACTTAATCAGTACCCATTAGCCTTTAATGGGGTTTGTGTTTCATCATTAGTGAAAAACCTAACAGACCCATTATCGAATACAGTCTCAATTTTGTATGGCGCTAACTATCAGGTATAAATTTCCCTTTGAAGTCCTTGTATCTTGAATCAAACAAGAGAGCCCTCTCTACCTCTTTAAACTTAATTTTCTTGATGAATTTTATGTGCCACCTTTCTTATTTTTACTGGACAATAGTCCTCTATTGTATGGCATCTCGATGGATTTCACAAAGTTCATTGAACTGATCTAATTGAAGTTGTTGTGCCTCAAAAAGGTCCATTCCTACTTGCAAGATTTTCCTTAATGTTTTGATTTCAAACTCAATAGGGAGTGTTAGCGTTGGAATCAGCACTTGGATTGTGACAAGCGTCGGGCCATACACATCTTAAGCTCAAGGGATTTTCTTACAATTGGATTAGGTTTTTTGGAAAGTGGTTGGAACTTACACACATTGAAAGGAATTTTGAGAAAATAAGAATCTATCACACATATGAGGGCACTAGTGTATGATGTGGTAGAAAAATTGAGTTTGTAGCTTGATGGTTAGAAGAATGGAAGATAAACAATGGATATGTAAAATAGAATCCAACTGCTAAGAGGAAAGGGAGACACAAATTCTAGATCTGAAATGTATAGTGAAAGAATGCTTTAAAAGACTTATAGAGTCTCACTCTACATTTTAAGAATCCCATTACAAAGAATGCTTCTAACATGACCTCGTGAATCTAGAAAGCTTGATGAATCAATTACATGCATGTTAGATAAAAAGACTTATAAGAATATGAAACATGATTTAATTCTACCCCAAGGAATGCTTATGAAAAATCTTCAATTCATACTGAATCAGGAAAGCTTGGAACAAGACTTACAAAATCATATCAATATTTCTTAGAGGTTCACAAGATTGATAAAATCATGAGATAAAAATTTCATATTAAATCTCGAAAGATAGATAAAGTATGTAAAAAATAGAAGGGAAAACAATACACACACCACATAGTTTGTGTGTAAAAATTGAGACCCCACTTTGATTAACAAATTTCCCTTATCACTCCATTCTTTTAATGTAAAATCCAAAAATTATTAAAACACTAAAATCTGGAAGTGAATTTTATTTCTGAAAATACAAATTAGGATATTTTACTATTGCTGGATATAAATGCACATAAAAATTATAACAGCCATACATAGAAAATAACACTGAGATTTTTGGTCAATGTGACCCTAGAAAAACCCCCTAAAACTCTTGGAGAAAACCAATTTGAGAGCTCTTCTTATGTCTGAAAATGGTTACACGGAAAATGAAATACATAGGTAAATAGTCCATCATTTACTAAAACATACTTATCTTGATTTCCATACAAGACTCCACCTCGAAATTGTGCCAAAAGAAAAACCAGTTCAGACAAACAACACAGAAATAAATGTTGTATGGCTAGCCTCGAGAAATGTGCCTAGATCACAATGTACGTACTGTACAAGTTGTATGGAAAATTACAGCATGTTCTCTTCTCGAAAATCATGCTCAGATGCCTTGATTTTCGTGCCTTCAACCTGCAACCTATTTTCCTTGAAATTTGTGCTATCACCCTCCTTGGAATGCATGCCAAAATCTTCTGTATGGTTCTAATGTAAATGCCAAGATCCTCCTTGGTTAGCGTTCCCAAAATTCTCCTTGGGATTTGTGCCAAAGATCCTGCTATTCTTCTTCACTTCCTCCCTGCTCAGAAATTTCTCCTTTGCTCTCTCTTGCTTTCTCTCAAATGATCATGAAAGAATAGAATGATATTTTCCTCTTCTTCTCTCCTTTTACCCTAACCTAAGTGACTTTTGAGTGATCCCTAGATCCAATGGCTAAGAAAGCTTTAGATCAAGGGATAAAAATAAATGTGAATTATTTTCACTTTTTTTATTTAATCACTCACACACTTAAATAAAGACCCACTTAGCCTTTTATTTCCATAGTCACTTTTCACTTTCTAATTCTTCATTGACTTTAATAAAGTCACTTTCAAATTAGAACGTAACTTTATCACTTATAAAGTCACTTTTAAATTAGACTGACTTTACCACTTATAAAGTCACTTTTAGAATAAGAGGCACAATAGAGTGGACACTTTCCCCTAGGAAAAATATCAAATCCATGGGGAAATACTTGTCCTTGGTACCCAAAATTTAACACTCCCTATTACCGAGGAAAGTGTTCTTCACAACTCACATCTTGTCTCTGAAGTAGACATGTTTTCCCCGTGGTAAGGCTTTGGTGAAGATGTCTGCTACTTGCTCATTTGTGGAGATGTACTCAAGCTTGACTACTCCCTTTTGGACATAGTCTCGAATGAAGTGATACTTGATCCCAATATGTTTTGACCTATCATGAAAAACTGGATTCTCAGTTAGTCTTATCCAACTCTGATTATCGCAGTGAATCACAGAAGGTCTCAATGCCTAACCAAATAAACCAAACAACATCTTGCGAATCCATTTGGCCTCACAGCTAGCCAAACTAGCAACCATATACTCTACCTCAGTTGAGCTCAATGCAACTGATTGTTGTTTCTGAATGAACCATGACACAACTGTCGAACCCAACCCAAAACTAGACCCTGAAGTGCTCTTCATTTATGAAGCACATCCTGCCCAATCTAAATCTATGTATCTTGCCAATATCACTCCATCACCTTGTCTATAGTCCAGACCATAATCCACAGTACCCTGCAAGTAACGAAGAATGTGTTTTGCATCCACCCAGTGCACTCTCCTGGGCTCACACATGAACTCAATCATAGTGTTAACTGCAAAACATGTATCTAGTCGAGTGTTGACCAAATACATCAATGATCCAATCAGCTGCATGTATAGTGTAGGATTCACCAACTCGGAATCGGAAGCATGAAGCTTCTTCCAATTAGTGATGATATGTGTATACATGGGTTTACAATCCTCCATGTGAAATCTACTAAGAATATCCACTATGTACTTCCCCTATCCCAGGAAGATATGCCCCTCCTCCTGCCACACCTCCAATCCCAGAAAATAATGCATTAAGCTGATTTCTTTCATCTCAAACTGTGAAGCAATATATCTCTTGCAACCCTCAACAAGTCTCTTTTCTCCAGTGATGAACAAGTCATCAACATAAAACACCAAAGTGAGAGGCTCCTGGCCTACCACAATGGAGTATAGGTTCGGATCAGCCTCACTCTTAGTGAAACCCAACTTCTGCAAGTATGCATCAATACGAGAGTACCAAGCTCTAGGAGCTTGCTTCAGGCCATAGAGTGCCTTTCAACCTGCATACATGGGTCTCCCGCCCATGCACCTCAAATCCCTGTGACTTCTCAATATAAACTTCCTCTTGAATGAAGCCATTGAGAAAGGCGGTCTTCACATCCATCTGGTGGATCTTCCAACCCATCTCTACTGCAATCGATATAATGGAGCGAATAGATGTATACCGAGATACGGGAGAGAAGGTCTCCTCATAGTCAACTCCCTCTACCTGTGAGAACCTTCTCGCCAAAAATCGAGCCTTGAACTTCTCTATGCTGCCATTTGTATCATGCTTTATCTTGTAGAGCCATCTGGAAGTAACAACTAATTTACCTTAAGGCCTAGGCACTACCTCCAAAACATCGTTCTTCATAATAGAATAATGCTCCTCTATCATGGACTCTCTCCAGAACTGTTGGCCGACTGCCTCCTCATAACTAGAAGGCTCAGTGTCAACAATTATTGTTACCAATGCCATGTAACTATAGAACCGCTCAGGTGGTCTACTCTCTCTAACTTGTCTCTTTGGACCAGCAACCAATGTGGCCTCGTGCAGGGTGTCTTGAAGCCACTTGGTCTTCCTCTTCCCTAAAACTATTTCTTCCACCAGAGTGAAATAATCTTCATCATCGTTAGAAGCCTGAACTCTTGAAGTCCTGCCAAGTGACCCCATACTTGTACCTGTGCCTGTAGAACCTGATGTACCATGCAAGTTGTCCATCAGTGGACTATCTTGAGACCAGTTCTACAGACTGCCCTATAAGTTGCCCGAAGATCCACTCACCTGACTCTGAGGGCCATTGATCACTGATGGACCTGTAACTGTAGTAGATGTACTTCTTGATCCCTGACCTCCTGCACCCTGTGCATTAGATCCCTACGACTGACTCGGTTGCTGTTGAGTGTCTGGTGACTCTACACACTGTAACTTCCATGACCTCCTGAAAGCTCTCTCCTCCTCGAAATTTAGATCCCTCCTGACAACCACTTTCCTCTTTGCAAGAATGTAAATCTGGTAGGCTTTCGAGGTCTCACTATAACCCACAAATATGCCCTTGTCTATAGTAGGTTCTAGCTTAGTCCTGCTCTCGTTGGGGACATAAGAATATGTAAGGCACCCAAAGATACGAAAGTGCCCAAAATCACACTTCTTCCCTAAGAAATCCTCCTCAAGAGCCACATTCCCCAAGGCACAGTGTGGACTCTTGTTCTGTAAGTAAACATCAGTGTTGCAGGCCTTTGCCCACAAAAATAAAGGTAATCCTTGATCATGAACCATGGCTTTGGTAGCCCCTACAATGGATTTGTTCTTCCTCTCTGACACCCCGTTCTACTGAGGTGTGTGAGGAACAATGAACTCCCTCTTAATGCCTGCCTCGGCACAAAAATCCACAAGCTCACCAAGAGTATACTCACCACCATTGTTCGACCTTAGTATCTTGATCTTCATGTTTTTCTGGGTTTCCACGAGAGCTTTGAACTCTCGAAACCACTTGAAGACCTTGCCCTTGGTCTTCAAGAAATAGATCCAGGTCTTCTTGGAGTGGTCATCAATGAATAAGACATAATACTCAAATCCACTCAAGGAAACATGAGACATCCGACCACTCACATTAGAATGAATCAAGTCAAGGATCCCTATCGCCATGTTGTCATTGCTGGGAAAAGGAGATTTTTCAAACTTCCCCAGAGCACATCCTATGCATACATTAAGGTGATGAGAACTGAAATCCGGCATACCAATGGTGATATCCCTCAATATCCTCAAGGCCCCATGATACATGTGACCCATCCTGCGATGCCAGATCTCACACAACTTTGAACTGCTAGAACTGTTGTCGGTCTTGTCCTTGGTACTGCTACTTAATGCCATCAATGGCTGGAATAAGAACCTGTAAACCTTAGCATGGCACACTCCAATCACTCTAGCTGAAGCAATTGGAGTTCCCTTAGGATATATGAGCACCTGTCCATTCTTGAACAACACCCCATACCCTCTGTCCTCAAGTGTTGAGAGGGATATCAAGTTCTTCTTCATTCTAGGCACATGTAGAACATCTGACACTTTCAAGGGAGGTTTGGGTTCCCTATCAAATGTTAATTTTCCAACACTGACTGCTCTAACAATGTTGTCATCACTATGTATTACCTCAATATCATTATCACTCTCTGATAGTTCTGAGAAGTACTCCCTGACTCTTGTCATATGGTGAGAAGTGCCACTGTCAACATACCAAACACTAGAAGATGCTCTTCTAGTAAAGGTGAGTGCATACTCCCTCTGAACCAGTATGGCAGGTGATACTGCACTGGAGGACTCACAACCTATGAATCCAAACTCTCGATCAAAACTCTCTGAGAATTCCTATATCTCCGCAGAAGCTGCCATGGTTGTCTCTTTCCCTTTCTTGTTTTTGTTCTCTGGACACACAACAACATAGTGTCCCATATTTTGATAATTCCAACATTTGACTTTGGAATAGTCATTTTCTTTGCTCTGTTGTTTTCCTTTACCTTTTCCTTTGCCTCCACTGGTGGAAGCTCCCTTCTTTGATTTTCATTTCTTGCCTCTTTCCAACAATGCCACATTGTCATCCTCATCCCCCTGTTTGGTTGTCCCTAGATGGTTCTTCCTGATCTCATTTTGAATGCAATCATCCCACAAACTTTCCCATCTGGGAAGGTTCTCTTGTGTGACAATACCATCAAAAAAACTCTCCCAAGTCTTGGGAATACCATGCAAAGCTATACTCACCAACTCAATGGGTGCAATGGTCTCTCTTATGGTCACCAACTCATCTCTCACTGAAGTGATCTTGGTGAGGTATGTTGTAACACTATCAGCCTTAGCCATTTTATGGCCTCCATTTTATCCTTTAGGACCATCTTACGGTTCTCATTTGAGCTCTAGTAAAGCCCGGTCAAGGAATTCCACATTTCATGTGCATAAGTCTTTCCTCTCACATGAGGAATGACATGATATTTGACTTCGTCCAAAATTAGTCTTTTGGCCTTAACATTATTTTTAGTGAACTCTGATAATTATGCTGCATCAACAGGAACTGTTGTTGGGTGTTGGGTGGTATGTACCATAATTCTCCAGACCTTTTCTTCCTCAAAGATACTTTGGATTCTCTCCCTCCATGCACTATAGTTACTCTTCCCATCTAAACTATCTTCAACCCTCAATCCCAAATTCATGATTCACTGTCCTATAAAAATGAAATTTCAAATCTGGGTAAAAGCAACCTGTCACACTCTGCAATAAATATTTTCTGTGTAAAATCCAGGCTGTTGTAATTTACACACTATTGTCCCAAATAACACTTTCCAGCTAACTTTTCTCTGATACCATGTAAAAATTCAGACCCCACTCTGATTAACATATTTCCCTTATTAATCCATTATTTTAATGTGAAATCCAATCATGATTAAAACACTAAAATATGAAAATGAAATTTATTTTTGAAAATACAAATTAGGAGATTTTACTACTGCTGGAAATAAATGCACAGAAAAATTATAACATCCATACATAGAAAATAAAACTGAGATTTTCGGTTAATGTGACCCTAGAAAAAATCTCTACAAATCTTGGGGAAAACTAGTTTGAGAGCTCTTCTTATTTTTGAAAACGATTACAGGGAAAATTAAATACGTTAGAAAATATTCCAGCATTTACTAAAACATACTTATCTCAATTTCCGTGCAAGACTCCACCTCGAAAACCATGCCAAAAGAAAAACTAGTTCAGACATATAACACAGCAATAAATGTTGTACGACTAGCCTTGAGAAATGTGCCCAGATCACAGCATACGTACTATACGAGAAAGTACAATAGGTCCTCTTCTAAAAAATCATGCCCAAATGCCTTGATTTTCGTGCCTTCAACCTGCACCCTGTTTTCCTTGAAATATGTTCCATCACCCTCCTTGGAATGCATGCCAAACTCTGTTGTATGGTTCTGCTGTAAATTCCAAGATCCTCCTTGGTTAGAGTGCCCAAAATTCTCCTTGGGATGCATGCCAAATATCATGTTGTTCTTCTTCACTTCCACCCTGCTCATAAATTTCTCCTTTTCTCTCTCTTGCTTTCTCTCATATGCTCATGAAAGAATAGAATGATATTTTCCTCTTCTTCTCTCCTTTTACCCTAACCTAAGTGACTTTTGAGTGATCCCTTGATCCAATGGCTAAGAAAGCTTTAGATCAGGGGTTGAAAATAAATGTGCATTATTTTCACTTTTTCTATTTAATCACTCATCCACTTAAATAAAGACCCACTTAGCCTTTTATTTCCATAGTCACTTTTCACTTTCTAATTCTTCATTGACTTTAATAAAGTCACTTTCAAATTAGAATGTAACTTTATCACTTATAAAGTCACTTTTAAATTAGACTGACTTTACCACTTATAAAGTCACTTTTAGAAGAAGAGGTACAATAGAGTGGACACTTTTCCCTAGGCAAAAGATCAAAGCCATGGGGAACCACTTGTCCTTGGTACCCAAAATTTAACATTGTTAGTCCTCAAGAGTGTATTTGGATATATTATCGACTCAAAAATATTCAACACAATATGCAATAAGTTGCACAACCAATGAACCCCTTTCTTTATTGCTTTACATAGCATATATACAAGAAGATGTTATGTTGTATCTTCCACAAAAATTGCAAGTCTGTTTTAAAGACTTAATTACAATCTTCCACATATAGTGAAGCTTATCTTAAACAATTAGGCTAAAATACAATGAATACAAAACATGAAAGTATGGAGCTTGAAATGGCTAAGTTGTGGTGGTTGGGTGCTCCTAGTTTGCTAGAAAAACTACCTCCACAAAAAGTTCAACTGCCAACTAAAAAGGACACCTGGACCTTTATCTACAAAAGTGTAGGAGTAACCAACTGAAATGACATTTGGAAAATAGCTTGAGTGGATGACACTTGGAAAAATACCATTACCATTGAGGTTGCATTCACTTTATCAGCATTTAGTGTCATTCTTTTGAAAACATAACCAAAAAGCAACATTTTCTCCTTATACAAAATCCGAAAATAATAGCTACTTTCTGGGTTGCTTGTAAAACCAGATTTTCTAGAAAGGTAGCTATTATGGCTAATTCTATAGATGAGCTAGAATGATATGATTGTTCAGATTTTTATTGTTTTATATATTCAATCATTAAAGATCTAGTATAGAAGAAAAAATTCTGATAGTTTTTGCCTTGGTGACACTTTTGTTTGGCTTTCTCTTCTATACTTGCTTTTCCTGCTGAGCCTTATTTAAAAACTGATACCATCCTGTTGCTTGGAACTGATAGATGAATAAATCTGGGCTATATTTGGTTCTTCTGCTGTAGTGGTCTCTGAAACTTTTCTAAACAAGGAACAACAACCCTCCACGAAGCCCTAACTGCTGACACAAGGTAACAAACTGTTTTTATGGAGGATAAAAAACTGTTTGTTGTAGCTTTCATGAGGGTAAATGGAAACAGAGCTTTGCATTCCCTAAACCTCGGTGAGAGGGAATGACACGAAATCAAAATGATTTAAATTCTGCTTCCAACTCATCCAACCAAACATTTTAGTTCATCAGATTTTTAACTAATAGCCACTCATACCTCATCCTTGATATATTTCACTTTAATTAGTAGCATTAGATTTGACTAGATTTAGCAAATAAAATAGCCAACTCCTTTTAATAAATCCTCCAATTATAACTATCCACCTTTCATCAAGGTAATAACTCTTGTTTTAGCAGACCTTCAATATTCAAAGAGAAGTATCTTTTCACCTTAGTAATGCCTCTTTTATCTCTTTGTACGAATTTTGCAGGAAATAGCTACTTACTGGGTTGCTAACTCCTTTTAATAAATCCTCCAATTATAAATAGCCACCTTTCATCAAGGTAATACATCTTATTTTAGCAGACGTTCAATATTCAAAGAGCAGTATATTTTCACCTGAGTAATGCCTCTTTTATCTCCTTGTACGAATTTTGCAGGAAATAGCTACTTACTGGGTTTTCTTGTAAAAACAATTTTTCTAAAGAAAATAGTTGTCTTTCTAGGAAAAGTACCTATTCCTGTGTTATTCCTAAGATAACTAATGACTCTGACATTTTTTTCTTTAACCTTGGATAGAAATATCATGGTGAATGAATAAGACTTCTCAAGCTAAACCCATGACCTTAACTACTCAAAGCAGTTAAAATACTTATTAAAAGAGAATTTACCCTAATAACTCTATGCCACAAACAAACTATTGGACTCAAAATTGTTTTCAATTTTGGTTAAAAAATGTTAAAAACTAATACATTTTAACCCTCCAGGACCTTCAAACATAGGTTAGGAGACAGGAGAGGATCAAAGACACAACTTACAATGATGACCAGACCTTGAATTTTTTTTGAAAATTTGCAGTGCTAACAGGGAAGACAACTTGTTTCTCACATACGATCTTGTAAGGATTGAAACTAGTGGCATCTTTCCAGGTGACTCTATAAGCCCATAATGTCTCTAAAAGTTACTCAACCCACTACTTATGATGTTGTTGTATTGTCTTGGTCAAAATAGTCTCCTATTGTTTTTCCATTTTCCAAAGGATGATACAGAGTGTACATTCGATGCTTGATTCTGAACTTCTCATTAATAGATTAGATGAGATTGGAGGTAAACAAAGTCACTTGATCTGTAACAATTTCCTCTGGAATTCCAAAATGAACAAATATTTCTTTGTATGGAAAATCGGTCACTGCTTTCTTTGTCGCTTTAGGTAGAACCTTAGCCTACACCCACTTAGTGACATAGTCGGTACATATAAAAATGTATGCCTTTTGATTTTAAGGAGGGATAATTGTCACTACAAAGTTGAGGGCCCACTTTTCAAAAGGATTTAGAAAAATTTGCAATTTCAGCGACATTTCATTAGATTTTTTGAATTGGTAACTATATTCAGTCTTCATAATGTATATTTGGTCACTTTATGCACTTTTATTTATTATTGAAAAGAATATTTGAAATGATATAGTCAAAAGAAATTTTGTTTTGAGTCAAAGTCCCATTGTGACTTTTTAAAGAAGAAAATTTGAGTTTTTTGTAATGTAATTTTTGGCTCCAAAAGTTGTCCAATTGGCCTCCCTCCAATTAAAGTCATCCCCAGGTAATGACACACCCATTCAGCCAAAAAAAACTATTATATAAAGGTAATTCGATCTCCTTCACTTGGGAATTCACATTCTCTCACATAAGACAAGTTCTGGGAAAACAAGAAAAGGACAAGAAGGATGAATAGGATGAATAGGATGAATAAAAGGACAAATTGACTCTCTCTTATCTCTCTTGAAACTCACACATGTGGATAGACTCTTGTCTCTCTTGAAACTCACATGTGTGGATAGACTCTTCTCTCTTTGGTTTAAATTTTTTCTGGGCATTCTATTGCAGGGGGGGGAAATTCTTGGCAACTACAAGGGTTGAAATTTCTAGGTGGCGAGAAATTGCAAAGGGCCAAAATTCTAGGCCAGGACAGGCAGAGTGAATTCATGGATTATATTTGGAGGCTTGAATTGGAGGGGAAGGCTACATTTAACCATATTTCTAGGTGTGTCTCTCATTGAACAAGAAGAATTTCTCTATTGAAATGGTTGTTGGGTTTTTCCCCTTGGTCGGTTTCCCAGGGTAAATCTTCTCTTCTTTTGTACATTGTGATCTCTATTGTTCTATTGTTATTTATGGTTAGAGTTATGAAGTATACTTTTTGAATAATATATTGAAATAATTTAAAATATCTACATAAAAAGTAATTATCAAAATTTCAGAAATATTGTGCTAATCTCTATTGCACTTAGAAAATCAATAAGATTGTGTCAGTTTTCCCATTCTTTGACATTTTTCGTAGGTTATGGCGTACTTCTTAGCATCCTTGAATATATTTGGCCAATAATATCATTATAGAAAGACTTTTTCTGCAATTATTATGTTGGTAAAGTTCCCCTCACAAGGCTCGTAATGACATACCTTTAGAATGTCAATATTTTATCTTCCCATACACATCGTCTGATCAAGTGAGCAGGGCCCAATTTGGAATAAGTACCCATGATTCCAAGAGTATATAGAACTATCTCTGACAACTTTTTTTCATTCTTTGAGAAACAAATTTTGTGGGAGTTTCCCTACAACAAAATAATTAGCAATATCAACAAACTAGGATGCATTAGTAGATAAAGAAAAAAAATGTTCATCTAGAAAGACGTCTTCTATAGAATTAGATTCATCCTTGTTATGGAGTCGCGATAAGAAATCAATGACGAAAATTTCTTTCCTGAGCTTGTCAATGATTTTAACCTCAAATTATTTCAAAAGAAGAATCCACTTGGTCACTCTACTGCAGGTAATGGGCTTTATCATAAGATATCAAATGGAAGAGTGATTAGTGTGTACAAATACAGGATTCCCAGTAATGTAACATGAAATTTATTTATCGTATGAACCAAAGAAGGAATTCTTTTTCAGTAACAACATCGTTTAATTCGGTGGGAGTTAGGTTCTTACTAACATAATAAATGGCACATGGTTTTTTCTCTTCCTTTTGTCCTGATAAAACCCTAATGGTCGTATTTGAAGCATCAATATGAATGTGAAAAGGCAGGGACCAATTAGCGTTGGAAAATGTAACTAGGTTCCGTCTTCATAATGACATGTAATTGTGATTTTTGTAAATGATGAAAAGAAGAAAATAAAATTATTATTGTAATACTTTCTTCATGGGTTTCATGAGTAAGGGATTTTTTTTTTAGAGTCAATTTCATGTATAACCCTTTTTGGGCATATAAATAATGTATTTAAGTCTATAGGATTGTCATGCATCCCTCCAAAGGCAAGCACTAGTTCTCCTCTTCAAATATGGCTTCAAGATGAAGAAAAATGAACTCATGTCGGCTCAAATGAAGACACAATGGTTCACCTAGTCATGTCGACTTATTTATGGAGGAATAAATACTATATATACTAGTGTGAACTTCACAAAAACCACAGAAAAGTAGAACTCAGATCTCTCTGAAATAAATTTGGATCATATCACAATTTCAGTGATTTTAGTAAGTAGTTTCAGTGTCATAACAGAAGGACATATCTTAGACTAATTGGAGAGAATAAGTTTCGGGTAACCAAAAACAACTCTCGGATCTATTATAGCTCGAATCACAATTCATAGATATAGTTCAATGCAGTCATGATCTTGGTGTAATTGTTGTAATAAGGGTGTGGTGCAATTACATGAAAAGGATGCCATAACAGTTTTTTGATATCACAATAAGAAGGGTCTCATAGGTTCAACATTGTCTTTCAGTGATACCACAGAAGGAACCTCAAAAAATTTTGGTTTTATCATGGTAATACTAAAGTCTTGGCACTATGATGCTCATAAATATAAATGTTCTCATTCATGGTGTTACTATAGTCTTAGTGTTTCTACAAGGTGTGATCTCGGTGCCATAAGTAGACATTGGTTCTATGATAGTGATGAGACCTTCGAGGTAACAACACAGTGACAAGGATGACAGTGATAACGATTGTTAATAATGGAAAATCATATGTTATCACTCAGAAAAAAGAGAAACATCATTTGACATAGTACTAGAGGTTCATGTGTCAAAGGTATGGTCATAGAATTCATTTTTCATTACTTGGTTAAGGAAAATTTTAAATTTTTCTTATTATCTTATCCTAAGGTCCAAACTCACCCCCATTCAAGTCTTGTCATGTCACATCAGTCATTATTTCCTGACATTTTTCATTTCCCAAGCTTACAACTTCGAAAAGGTCAATTTAGCCAAGAATCCCTACTTTCGTAGCGAATTACATAGAAAAAATGCACTTTTCTCTACAAAACTACTAATACTTTCGTAGTGAAACTTCCCAGAAACACACTAAGAACGCTACGAAAGGAGGGATTCCTATCTGTCTTGTCAAAACAGGTACTAGGTGTTAGTTAATGATTTAAAGGGATAGGGTAGATGCCATTCAAGTTAGTTAGGGTTAAATCAAGGAACAATGGTCATGGTTGAAGTCATTATTACCATTTTAAGCATGTATGAGTCATCATGATGCCATGAGTTGTCATCGAACTTTAAAATCTTTCCCAATTGAGTCATTCTTCATTCTCTGTTCCTTCTTTACATGTTATTGAGTTCTGGAGAGCTATTTCATTGAGCACAAGTTGTGGTTGGTATTTTCAAAAAGTTTACAGGTATCACTGATCAAGCGAGGCAGAGAATACATAAAAGTACCATGGCTGCAAAGAGGAAGACCAAAAAATGTGGCCACTCTCTTAGATGTGAGCCATCAAACATGAACCTGATAAATGAAGACCCAACAACTTTAGAAGTTTTCAGAAGAACAGGGTGTTTGCAGTTTTTCCAAAGATTGCAAGGATGCCATGTACAAGTTTCTAAAAAATTTTCCCTAAATTTCAATGGGACAACTGCAAAAGTGGGAATGATGAACCTCACTATAACTCCAAAGACCATTGTAGGAGCAACAAGAATTCCAAGAGGAGAAGAACAATGGTTCAAAGGTTTCAAATTCAACATGTAGGAATATAAAGAATTTATCAAGACAGAACATAGTGAGGTTGACCTTACAAATGCCATTCCAAGGAGCTACATGAAAGATAATTTCTCAAAGATATTGCTTATCATTCAGAAATATTTCACTTGCGAAGGGAGTTATCATAAGGTCTATTCTTACCACTTCAAGCTTACGCTACATTTTGTTGGTAAGAAATTTCTTGATCTACCTTTTTATTTATACAAAAGCTTAGAAAAAATGGTAGATAAAGTTCAAGCTAAATATGAAGGAAGTGAAACCTCACTTTTTCATCATGGTTTAATAAAGTTGCTAGTTTTAGATGAGTTAAAAAGACTAGGCAGAGACTGGTCTTCTTTTCTGTTTGTCAGTAGTTTTGAAGTGGATGCCATCACCCCTAAAAGAACTCCTAAAAATAGAGGTATAACATCACCTTCAGTGACAGAACAAAGTGAGTCAGTAGGGGCAGAGCAAAGTGAACCATTAATCATGGAAACAAAGCAATTGCAGAAACTTGATACACCTGTTGTTTCACCTGCAAAACAAAAGTCAACTATGAGCAAACCTGCAAAACAAGAGCCAACTATGAGTAAACATGTTAGCAAAAGGATTACAAGAATCCAAACAGTGGCTATGGAAAATTTAGAAGACATTCTACATGCTATTGATATTGAAGAGACTCCCATAGTCCAAGCTGAGGATATAGATGAGGGAGGAAAGAAGCTCAAGAAAGATAAATCAACAAAGAAGTTAGAGTTTGAAGGTGAGGATGCAGGTTTTATGTTTCAGGCTAGGAAACCCATGACAAGAAATGTTAGAAAACTCTTGGAAAGAAGTAAATAAGTTCAGAGGGTCACTGAAATTGTCCAGCCACCACCAAGTATCATTGACCTATCATCACCTGCAAAAGAAGATCCAGTCATCAAGCAAAATAAAGGAAAGGAGAAAATTATTGAAAAAACAAAGTTTGAGGTCCTTGAGGAACAATTAAAGTTAGCAAATAATGAAATAGAAGTCTTGAAGAAAGAGGTAAGGAAACATAATTTCCAAAAAGTACAGTTTGAGAAAATGAAAGAGATTTGGAAAGAGAAGCTTGATAGTGTTTCAAAGACCTTAGATGATACACAACAATTAATCAAATGGACTATGCCATTGAGGAAGGAGGTGAATCATGTCAGAAGAATGAACCTGCACTTGAAATCTAGCAACAGAAAACTGAAGGGCCAAGTTAAAGACCTCCAAGAGGAGTTAGAATTGATCCATGAGGAGCTGGAGAAGAAAGGTTTAAAGATGATTGTAGTTGAGGAACCCATAGCTCAACTCATCATTAATGAAGAGGAAACACCTCAAGGCTCTTAAGCTGATTTTTTTAGGTTAATGACATGTTGAAAACCAAGTTTATACAACTAGAAGGTAGCTTTTTGAAACAAGGTCAAAATCTGGAAATTACATAGTTTTCCACAGTTTCGTAGTGTTTCCTAGGCTTGAAGCCAGGAAAATGCTATGAAAATTTCTATAGCTGTCTTTTTTCCTTTAAAACTACTTTTTTTAGTTTTCAAGAGGGTATAATGGTGATGATGAAGTGTCATGTCATGATGGACACCATGCAAGAGCAAAGAAGCAAAAATTTTGAGTGAAGAAGTCATTTTTTTGGACGCTACGAAACTGCCCTGTTTTCATAGCGATTTTTCTTTGAAGGTTTCTATGCAGTTTAAGAGCAGTTTTGGACAATTGAACACATCAAAAAGGTCAAGGGACCTTGCTAGAAATCATCCATGACTTGAATACCATGAAATCGAGACAACTCATCAGCTGAAGCATTCGTTGAAGATAGGGTCCTATTTTCTTGAAAAATAGGGTTTGTTTCCATATGTTGAGGAGGATATTTAAGATGTCAAGTAGTGATGAGATATGACATAGTGCATTTGAACATGTGAAGCATTAGTTGTCATATATGTAACTATTTTAAGAGATAAGGTAGTTTGATGTAATAAATAGGAGTTTCAGTCCTATTAGGGAAAGGACTATTTTAGAGTGTAGCTGTCATTTTTTCATTAAAGCACATGTTTTCCTGTTATGCAAGGTGTCATAGGAAGAGTTTGATGAATCCAGCCAAGAAATAGATCATATCTGATGTAAGAAGGTCTATTAAAGGGCATATTATCGAAATTGTAAAGGGTTGGTGATTTTTTTCACTACTGCAGCTTTATGTAATTTGACTGATATCAGTAATACAAAGGATTTTTTCTTGAAAGACCTGATATTATCATGGATTTTTTAATGCCTTTCTGATCTATATACTTATGTGTACCACTTGTAGTAAATTTCATCTTTATTACTCAGAATTCATATGTTTATTCTTTGACTTCCTTTATTGATGAAATGATTGTGTTGCCTTATGTTCTATGAGTGATTTACCTTTGTTAAAAACTCTTACCTAACTTAGCTTCCATGTCAAGGGACCTTACCACTGAAGCTACTGATTTTTTGACTCCATAAACCCAATGGTTGCAAACCTGTACTTTCTTCAACTTACATACATCAAAATCAAGTTATTTTTCAAATAGAGTTAGCATCTAGTTTCATCATTATCTAATATCATAAGCCCCTTTGAGAGAGCCCTCTCAGACTGAAGAGGCTAAGATTCAATCACAAGCTTGTTTGAAACAGTTACATAGAGTTTTCTGATTAGCATCTAATCAAGTGAAATTTTGTGATAACATTTTGGTGCGTCTTCCAGGAGCCTGAAGATATACTCTTCCCGAAATTTTGAAGCTGAACTTCTGAAGGTAGTAGGAGCTCAGAAAGTTGTTCAAGGCTGCATATACCTTGGTGACTCCATTCAAAATTCATATGATCAAAGGTGGTTTCGAGAAGGAGATACACGAAGAGTAATCCTGACCCATATCCACCTACCATTGTGGACAATCCAAACACAATATCCATAGGCAGTCAAGGCATTTCTGTAATATCAGGTACTCCATTACATACAAAATCCTTGTCCTATGAAGTTTTAAGAAGCCTTGAAGATAAAAAGTTTGATGATAAAATTCAGGAAGGCTTGTTTAGGTTTGAAAGTGAAAAAGAATTGACTGAAATTTTCTTATACCTACATAAAAGAGGTATTGAATATACCTCAGCCTTAGTAACTCAAAAATATAAAGAAGAGTTTTGGGAAGCAATCACTTCAGATTTACTGTTAGAGAAAGAATATTTGGATAGGTTGAAGGAACTAGACCCATTTGAAATTTTGTTAAGAAGTAAATCTTGTGTCCCTCTTCCTTATTGGAGTTCAATTGTGACTGGACAACAAAGACCAAACAACCCTCCTCCTAAAAGTTCCTCTTCCTCTACTATTGTTGTCCCTAAAACTACCACAATCCCAGTCATCATGGCAGGAAATGTTCCACCTCCACCTGATGCTGCACCTGCTAGGTATGCCCCTCTTGTTCTTCCAGTTGTCCTAAATTCCCTTCCTAGAAAATAGTTTGCTAGAATCAAAACTTGGGTAAGTGATGAAGATATTACAGCTGAAGAGCATGTAGAACATTTAATTACTTCATAGACAGGGAGGAGGTTGATCATGAGGATGTCAAGATGAGATTGTCTGCTCAAAGTTTTACTGGTGAAGTTAGGAAGTGGTTCAAAACCCTTGCTACAAGAAGCCTACATAATTGGAATGAATTTGAAGATATCTTTTTGAGGAAGTGGGGAAATAGAACTAATCCTATACAAGCCCTCACTGAGTATAATAATTTTAAAAGAGCTGTTGATGAAATTGTTCAAAAATTTTCAAAGATATTTAACAAAGTTTATGACTCCATCCCTGCCCATCTAAAGCCTCCACTAGGAGCAGCTCAGCCTTTGATTACGAATTTTCTATCATGCTAAGAGAAAGAGAATCCCCTTCACTTTCTGAAATGAAAAATGATGCAGTGGAGGTGGAGGTCAATATGATAGCAGCAAAAAAGTCAAAGATGGGAAATACTAAGTTGAAAGAAGAAGATAATCCTTCTACCTCAGATGAAAAATTTGATTCCATGATGAAGACAATGGAAAACCTGATGGATAGGCTTGCCCTTGGGAATGCCTCTTCTCCTCCTAAACAAGATGAGCCTCAGTTTAGAAATCCTCAGTTCAGAAGACCTCAAAACCAGCAGGGACCAAGGGAAAACAGAAATCAACCACCTAACCCTCAAGTAAGGCCTCCTTTTCAGCAAAACTTAGTTGATGAAGAAGATCATCCTGAAATACAAGAAGACTCAATTCATTGCTTAGATGAAAATATGTCAGGAATGTTTTTGACTAAGGAGGAACATGATGAGTCAAATCATGAAGTAAAAAAGGGTGAGGAACCATCTGATTATCTTAAAGGGTATCAACATGCAATCTTTGAGATGCAGAAACAATATAACCTCAGAAACAGAAATGTGCCAATTAATGCAAACAAAACACAACCTAAAAAAGATGCCCCTAAAGCTGTTGAGGTTAGGAAAAATACACCAACTCCTTCTCCTATCAAAGGGACTGAAAAATATTCTTCTATTTTTAGTTTGGAGAGTGAGATCTCTAAGATCAAAATCCTAGTACCTTTTGGAGAAAATATTAAGGTGAATGAATACAGAAGTAAGATTGTAAAAATTTTGAATTCCCAACCAGGAACTACTGATATCCTAAATGTTCAAGAAGATCATCCAACCATATACTTGGGTCCAATATTAGAGGATGAGAAGAATGAAGAGGTTCCTCCTTTTTATGTCAGTCTTAATATTCATGACATGACATTACATAATGCCATGTTGGATTCAGGGGCCTCTTACAATATTATGCCCAAAGTGATCATGGAAAGGATGGGATTAGAAATTACTAGACCATATAAGGACTTGTTATCTTTTGATTCTAAAATAGTTCAGTGTATTGGTTTAATAAAATATGTTGTTGTTGGTCTCACACAAGTCCTTGCCAAGACAGTAGTAATGAACATTGTGGTAGCAGACATTCCACCTAAGTTTGGCATGGTGTTATCAAGGTCATGGACATCAAAGATCAAAGGTATAATGTAGATGGACCTAACCTATGCCATCATTCATGTTTTTGGTGAGAAAAGGAGACTACAGAGAAACAAGGATGGCTTATATGGTAATTAGTAAAGACAAACCTCAGAAATTTCCAATATATGATGTTGATACTGAATTACGATCTGCTAATCTCTTCAATGAATTGGCTGATGAAGCAGAAGATGAAAAGATAGTAGAAAATCAGCACACTGAAATTCAGAAAGCAGAAAATCAGCAGACATAAAATTAGCAAAACAGTGAGGAGAAGGTAAAAGGTTGGTGGTTTTTACACTTTGATGGATCAATAGGAAGAGAGGGGGCAGGAGCAGGAATTTGGATCACAACTCCAGAAAATGAAAGTAAGTTATTTTATTACAAACTGAATTTTTGTTACACAAATAACATGGCTGAGTATGAATCTTTATTTTTGGGCTTAGAAATTTTGAAAAGAATGGGTACCCAAAATATTTTTGTTTGTGGATATTTTGAATTAGTTATTAAGCAAGTTGAGGGTATATATCAAACTAAGGATCTGAGAATGAGGACATACAAAAATTTAATCATGGAGATGTTAGAGAATTGCCAAGAATATTCATTTATTGTGAAGACTAGGGACCAAAACTCAGTAGTTAACTCCTTAGCTGTCTCTACAATTCTATTTATCATTCCTGTACGTTCCATTGAAAGATATGAGGTTGAAGTTTGCCATAGACCTGCTATCCTTGACAACATTATTCATTGGCAAGTTTTTGAGGATGACCAACAAGTCAAAAATTTTATAGAACTGAAAGAGGAGTTTGAAAGTACACAAGTAGATCAGCAAAACATGCTTACTGAAACAAAGGGAAATTCTGAAGTGTTACAACTAAAGAATAACTTTATACTGAAAGGTCTCATACCCCTTGAGAAGCTTTTTGATCAGAATGATGTGCTTAAGTCTCCTAGGATACAAGTTGATGATGAAGAGGTAAAGAGTTGTAACCTTGGTACTGTAGTAATGCCAAAAATGATTAAGCTTTCAAAGTTTCTTTTAGTGGACATGAGACAAAAATATATTGAGATGATGAAAAGGTTCATAGATGTTTTTGCATGGCTTTATGCTGATTTGAAGAAATATGATCCTACTATCATTCTGCATACCATTCCCATTAAAGAAAATTAAAATCCTTTAAAATAGAAGATGAGGAGAATTAATCCACTTCTCATGCCTCTGATTGAGAAGGAAATCAAGAAACTCTTTGATGCCAAAATTATTGTTCCAATTAGATTCTCAAAGTGGCTTGCAAACTTGGTTCCAGTCAGAAAAAAGAGTGGAGAAATCAGAATCTGCATTGACTTCAGAAAATTTAATAAAGCCTCTCTGAAGGACAACTACCCTCTCCCAAAGATGGACCAAATTTTGCAGAACATTGTTGGTTCCCAAAGTATGTCTAGCTTGATCCTTTTTCAGGGTACAATCAGATAATTTTTCATCTAGAAGATCAGGAGAAAACAACCTTTACCACACCATGGGGCACATTCATGTATGCCAAGATGCCTTTTGGTCTGATGAATGCAAGAGCTACCTTTCAAAAAGCAATGGACATTGCCTTTGGGGAGGAGAAGGACAAGATGGTGGTTGTTTATCTGGATGACATAACAATCTTCTAAAGGAGAGAAGAAGATCACTTGAAGCACCTAGAAAAGATTCAGCTGAATTGTAGAAGGTTTGGTTTTTCTCTCAATCCCACTGAAAACATTTTTGCTCTGACTTCAGGGAAGTTACTTGGGCATATTATTTCTAAAGATGGGATTAAGATTGATCCAAACAGGGTCAATGCAATTCATAAAGTGGATCTACCTAGAATCAGAAAGGAAATTCAGTCTTTCCTTGGAAGGGTAAATTTTGTGAGGAGGTTTATTCCTAATTTTGCTGAGATTGTACAAGACATAACAAAGATGTTGAATAAGGGAGCTGACATCAGGTGGGAAGTAGAAGAAAAGCACTCATTTGCAGAGATCAAGAAGGCACTTACTCAAGCACCAGTTTTGATTAGCCCGGATTTTACAAAAGAATTTTTGGGTTTTACATTTGAATCAGAAAATACAATTGTTTGAGTTTTGTTGCAAAAAGGAGAGCAAGGTACTGAGTAGCCCATTTCATTTTTTAGCAAGACATTAGCTAATTCAAAGCTGAATTACAAAATCTTATAGAAGCAGGCCTATGCCTTGGTTAAGGCCATCAAATATTTTAGAATTTAAATTCTGCATTCTCATGTCATAGCTTTTGTTCATAATGTTGTTGTGAAGGACATCCTAACTCAAGCTAATATTGATGGTAAGAGAGGGAAGTGGATAGCTAACTTGCTGGAATATGATATAGAGATGAGACCCACAAAATTGGTCAAACGTCAAGATCTATTAAAGCTGATGGCACTATCAAATTTTGACTGTCTTGATATGAATTTAAGTGTAGAAATTTCAGAATTATAAGATGAAGATAAAGAGATGATTCCCATTGAAGAGAAGTTCATCATGTATGACTGGTACATGTAGAAATTTGCTGAATAATGAAGATTTATCCACCGAGATTATCCTGATCACATACTAATTCGAATTCATATGCAACACATAATCTCTTCTACAATCAATCATCAATTTGCGGAAATAGAAACAGTCGCATGCGCACATAAACACAATATGTAATAGGGAAAGCTTATAGCTGAAAACCCCTCAGCTATTGTGTATATTATATGGAGAGAACATGTAACAGTACATAGCACAATACTCCTCACAAGTACTCAGTACTATCTCATAAAGTTACACACAAACTAGCTCAGTTTTGAACAAGTCACAGGTTCAAAACTCATCCACTAATTGCCTGCCTCATTTGCGCAATCAAGGTCGGTCTAATGAGAGATCCATGAAGTCATCCCCCTTTGCTTGACAAATAAGAATCTTGGTGGGAGATTTCCTCCAAGTAAAAATCTCTCATGCACAATCAATGTCACAAATCGATATTAGACCAACCCTTTCATCTACCTCTTTTACTGGTCTCCACTGAACTGTCCATGCACTGTAGTGAACTGATGTGTTCTTGAGTTGAATAATGAGTTACTAATTAATGAATTAAATAATATTTAATTCACTCCACTCATTATTAGTTGATTAGCTAGTTAAACTAATCTCAACCAGTTCAACTAAGTTAAACCGAACACAACTCCACCAACTGTCTCATCAACTCCACCAAACTTCTGCCACTGAAGTCCTAACTGAAGTCAACCATGCATGAGCTCACCAAACCCCAAGGAATAGCGTAATTCATTTTTTCAGATGCATGGGCCACATCTGTAGCTCCAACTGAAGTGCTGTAAGAGAATAAACTGAAGTTTAGAGTCTAAATATTATTAAGGGCTAATAATATTTGACTGACCTATTTTTAGACAGGCAGTCTAAAAATAGACTTCGACCTGTATGTCTAAAAATAGAGGTCCATCTATTTTTACCAAATCGACCAATCATCCAAGAATAGCATACTGCAACTCCTAGACCATGCTCCATATGTCTAAAAATAGACATAGTCTAAAAAATAGACTTTGCGCCAAAAATAGCCTGCGGGCCCACTTAGTGAAGGCGACTTCATTTCACTAAGCTCCATCATCTTGTTGCATTTTCAACACTCCCTCTCAACAAGATATGGATTATCTGCAACCCCTATCCTGCCTCTGTGGAATTCGAACTTGCTCCTGGTGAGCGCCTTCGTCAAGATGTCAGCATCCCGATCCTCCGTGGGAACATATGAAAGTAACATGATTCTCCGCTGAACACAATCTCTGATATGATGGTACCTGATGTCGATGTGTTTGGATCTATCATGAAATATTGGATTAGACGAGAGTTTAATGCAACTCTGGTTATCACAATAAATCACAGTAGGCTCCAAGTGCAACCCGAACAATCCAACGAGGATCTTCCTCATCCAAATAGCCTCACATGCAGCCAAGCTTGCTACCATGTACTCGGCCTCTGCTGAACTGAGTGCCACGGATCTCTGCTTCCTGCTGTACCAGGAAACTGCTGTCGACCCAATGCTGAAAACTCCTCCAGAAGTGCTCTTCCGGTCCGTTGGACTCCCAGCCCAATCTGCATCAGTGAAGCCAGAAAGCTTCGCTCCATCCTCCTGTCTGTACCATAGACCATATCCCGATGTGCCTCTGATATAGCGCAATACATGCTTGCCTGCCTTCCAAAAGAGCTTGGTAGGCTTAACCATAGCTTGCGAAAGCTGGTTAACTGCATAGCATATATCGGGTCATGTATTGACCAGATACATAAGCGACCCCACCAACTGTCGATAGACAGTGGCATCCACTACCTCCGCTGAAGTAGCATCCTCCTTCCTCCAACCACCAGGAAGAGGAGTGTCAACAGGCTTGCAGCCATGAAGGAGGCCCAAGTCCTTCATCTCGAACTCTCTAGCAAGGTCCTCCTTGCATGAAAGTATCACCACCATCACCTGCTGCACCGATCATCTACATACAAGATACAATGCTTACAATGATCAGAGCTTCCTCCACGGATTTGCAACAGGTTAGGATCTGGCCTCACCTTTGGAAAATCCAAGCCCGGGTGAAATAACCTGTCAATCCGTGTGTACCAAGCACGAGGTGCTTGTTTCAACCCATACAATGCTCTCTTGAGCCTGCACACATGCGACTCGCTGCTGAAGATCTCGAAACCTTCGGGCTGCTCTATGTACACCTCCTCCTCAATGAATCCGTTGAGGAACGCAGTCTTCACATCCATCTGATGGATGTGCCATCCCATCTACGTTGAGAGAGCTAGGATCGTCCGTATGGAAGAGTACCTTGCGACAGGTGCAAAGGTCTCCTCATAATCGATCCCCTCGATCTGTGAGAAGCCACGGGCGACAAATCTCGCCTTGTACTTCTCCACACTCCCGTCAGCCGCCTGCTTCACTTTGTAGATCCATTGCGAACCTACAACTGATTTCCCAACCGGTCTTGGGACAATCTCCCATGCACTGTTCCTGATGATCGAATCATATTCTTCGATCATGGCATCAACCCATGCGGGTTCCTCCACAACTTCCTCAAAAGAGGATGGCTCTGTCACAACACATTGCCTCATAAGAGCCATGTATCCAGTGTACCGATCCGGTGACTGTCTCTGTCTGCGCTGTGCTGTAGGTGGTCCTACAACCTTCTCTGCATCCCGAGCCAGTCGCTCAGCTTCTGTAGTGCGCATGCGCCCTCTGATGGTTGGCGCTGCCTGGGTGGTTTCTTCCACCTCCTGAACCTCCTCTTGTGGCTGATCCACATCCGGAAGCTCCTCCTTAGGAACTAACAGCTCCTCATCTGCATGCAAGTGTAGCTCCCTCTCAAGCGAACACTGCATGGCTTTCTCCTCCTGGAATTTTATATCCCGTCGCACAACAATCTTGCGACTGTCTGGCACATACACTCGATAGTTATGAGGTGTATCAGTGTACCCCACAAATATTCCAACTTCAGCAGTTGGATCCAGCTTCCTTCTTGCATCCTTCGTCACATGCATGTAGACAGGAGATCCGAAAATCCGCAAATGGGAAATATCAGGCCTCTTGCCAGAATAAGCCTCCTCTGGTGTACGCATGCCAAGAACCTTGTGAGGACAACGGTTCTGCACATACACTGTTGTATTGCATGCCTCAGCCCACAAGTGAAGGGGTAGGCCCTGATCATGCAACATCGCCCGTGAAGCACCCACGATCGTTCTATTCTTCCGCTCAGCCACCCCGTTCTGCTGTGGGTTATGGGGTGCGATGAGCTCTCTCCGAATCCCTTCTGCGCTGCAGAACTCCTTGAATTCAGCCAAGATGAATTCACCACCGTTATCACTCCTTAGAGCAATCACCTTCTTCCCCGACTCCTTCTTGAACAGTGCTTTAAACTCACAGAACTTCGCGAATGTATCGCTCTTCTTCTACATGAAGAAGATCCAGCACTTTCGAGAGAAATCATCAACAAAGATCACATAATACCTGTGCTTTGCTGTCGAAGCAACTGAGAAAGGACCACACACGTCTGTGTGAACTCTCTCAAGGATCGCCGTGGCGCGACTATCCTTCTCGTGAAAGGTGGCTTTCACATACTTCCCTAAAGTACACCCCTTGCACTGATCTGACTGCGCAAGGGTGCCCTTAGGAAGCCCAGTAGAAATCTGCTGCAGAATATTCAAAGCTCCATGGTGAAGGTGGCCCAATCTCCTGTGCCACAGTTCGCCCTCATCATCCCGGCTCACCACTTCTCCCGCTTTGCATGCCATTGCTGCGCAGCCATCTACTTGCAACTGATAAAGGTTCTTGACTCAAACCCCTATCTTCTGGGTCTCTCCAGTTGTCTTACTGCGCAGGAAGGCTTTTCCTTCGCTGAAGACCACATCATACCCCTTGTCTTCCAACATCGCCACAGAGATCAGATTCTTCATCAATCCTGGAACATGCAATACTTCCTTCAATACGAAGGGTTTACCAGACTCCCTCTCAAAGGAAATGGTACCGATAGCGGTCGCACTGTATCTACCATCATCGCCCATCTCGATGTGCACTCCAAGATCTTTTTCCTCCAGATCTAAAAACAGATCTCGATCTCCGATCATGTGAAATGATGCACCACTATCCAAGAACCAAACTGATCCTGCCACACTTGAGACCAAGCATGCGATCAGTGAAAAATCCAGTTCGAATTGAGAAGCCAATGCCTCTCCCGCTGCAGATCCGACAACCTTCTTATTTTTCTTCTTCTGTGGACAATTTGTGGCATAGTGTCCGTGCTGGTGATAGTGAAAACACTTCACCTTGGACATGTCTTGCTTCTTGCCTTTCACACCAGACTGAGAAGCCTTCTTGCTCTTCCCCTTCTTTGCTTTGGCAGCCAAAGCGCAATTTTCTTCATCAGATACCTTTGATGAAGATCCGTCCCTGGTAGTCCTCCTTATCTCCTCCTGCATGAGATCCACCCAAAGGCGCTCCCATCCCGGCAACTTCTCCCAACCATTGACACTATCTTGATATGAATGCCAAGCCTTCGGAAGACCAAGGAGAGCCAGGTCTACCATATCCTCTTCTTCGACAGTCACCCCCACACTTCCCAGCTCATCTCTGCATTGAGTGAACTTCGTGAGGTATTTGGCGATACTGTCGCCTTTCTCCATCTTAATGTTTCTGAGCTTATCATTGAGCGCCAACTTCCTTTGGTTGCTCTTACTCTGGAATAGATCTATCAATTATTTCCACATAAAATATGGAGAATCTTTTCCATGCAGGCTGGATACAATGTGATCCTTCACGCCCTCCAACAGAATCCTTCGACATTTCGCCATCTTCTTTTGCCAAGCCTTGACTTCAGCAGGATCAGTGGGCTTTTGGAAATCCGTATCTATGAACTCCTTCAGTCCATTATCTTCTAATACTGCCTCCATGCGATCTTTCCATGCAACATAATTCGAACTGCCTTCAAGAGCATATTCGAGTCACAAACCGTTGAAAGACATTTTCAACTCCGGCACCAAGAAAACAAACTGCTGCAAAATTCGAATTCCAAACTCAAAAACTCAACTGCTTCTAGATCTGTGAGAACAAATTATTTCTAGCACAGAGATCGACTGTAAGGGCATTTACTGGATATATCACCTTTTAGAGAAAGGATGGATCCAGAGGCTACCTGGCCCGTTACAGACTCTGTCTACCGAAATAATATTGTAATCACTGCAATAGATCCCGATGATTAATTCGCTCTGATACCATGTAGAAATTTGTTGAATAATGAAGATTTATCCACCGAGATTATCCTGATCACATACTAATTCGAATTCATATGCAACACATAATCTCTTCTACAATCAATCATCAATTTGCGGAAATAGAAACAGTCGCATGCGCACATAAACACAATATGTAATGGGGAAAGCTTATAGCTGAAAACCCCTCGGCTATTTTGTATATTATATGGAGAGAAAATGTAACATTACATAGCACAATACTCCTCACAAGTACTCAGTACTATCTCATAAAGTTACACACAAACTAGCTCAGTTTTGAACAAGTCACAGGTTCAAAACTCATCCACTAATTGCCTGCCTCTATTGCGCAATCAAGGTTGGTCTAATGAGAGATCCAAGGTTCGAATCTCCTTGGCTTGACAGCGCAATCCTCATGGGAAATTTCCTCCAAGTGTGGTGCAAATCTCATGCACAACTAATGTCACAACTGATAGCTATCTCAACCCTTTCATCTACCTCTTTCCCTGGTCTTCACTGAACTGTCCATGCACTGTAGTGAACTGATGTGTTCTTGAGTTGAATAATGAGTTAATAATTAGTGAATTAAATAATATTTAATTCACTCCACTCATTACTAGTTGATTAGCAAGTTAAACTAATCACAACTAGTTCAACTAAGTTAAACCGAACACAACTCCACCAACTGTCTCATCAACTCCACCAAACTTCTGCCACTGAAGTCCTAACTGAAGTCAACCATGCATGAGATCACCAAACCCCAAGGAATAGCGTAATTCCTTCTTTCAGATGCATGGGCCACATCCGTAGCTCCAACTGAAGTGCTCCAAGAGAATAAACTGAAGTTTAGAGTCTAAATATTATTAAGGGCTAATAATATTTGACTGACCTATTTTTAGACAGGCAGTCTAAAAATAGACTTCGACCTGTATGTCTAAAAATAGAGGTCCATATATTTTTACCAACTCAACCAATCATCCAAGAATAGCATACTGCAACTCCCAGACCATGCTCCATATGTCTAAAAATAGACTTTGCGCCAAAAATAGCCTGCGGGCCCACTTAGTGAAGGCGACTTCATTTCACTAAGCTCCATCATCTTGTTGCATTTTCAACAATACAAAGACATTTTTTTTGTCTTAAATCATCATAGAGCGCCTGGTGAGTTGACAAAGTCCAAGGAAAGGTTTGTGAAGTTAAAGTCTTTAAGGTACTGAATCATTGATAAAAAGTTGTATTGGAAAGATACCAGTGGTATTCTTTTGAATTTTTTGCTAGAAGAGGAGGTGGAAAAAGTGATTGAGGAGTTTCACAAAGGAGATTGTGGAGGTCATAATTATTGGAAGGCTACAAAAAATAAGATTCTCAGAGTAGGGTATTATTGGCCTACTATATTTAAATATGTCTACAAAAATATTGTTGCCTGCCATGAATGCCATATTTTTATGGTAAGAAGAAGCTTGTTCCTTTACCCTTGATGCTTATCTATGTTGAGGTGCCATTTCAGCAGTGGGGGCTAGATTTTACTGGTGAGATTCATCCATCATCTTCAGGTCAACATCACTAGATTCTAATAGCAACTGATTATTTCACCAAGTGGATTGAAGCAATCCCAACTAGGCAAGAAAATGATTCAGTTATCATTTCATTCTTGGAAAATAATATATTGTCTAGGTTTGGCTGCCCTATGAAGATCATCACTAATAATGCAAAGGCATTCAACTCTAAGAAGTTGATTTTGCAGAACATTGTTGGTTCCCAAAGGATTTCTATGCTTGATCGTTTTTCAGGGTACAATCAGATACTTGTGCATCCAGAAGATCAGGAGAAAACAACCTTTACCACACCATGAGGCACATTCATGTATGCCAAGATGCCTTTCGGTCTGATGAATGCAAGAGCTACCTTTCAAAAAGTAATGGACATTGCCTTTGCGGAGGAGAAGGACAAGATGGTGGTTGTCTATCTGGATGACATAATAGTCTTCTCAAGGAGAGAGGAAGATCACTTGAAGCACCTAGAAAAGATTTTGCTGAATTGTACAAGGTTTGGTTTTTCTCTCAATCCCACTAAAAGAATTTTTTCTTTGACTTCAGGGAAGTTACTTGGGCATATTATTTCTAAATATGGGATTAATATTGATCCAAACAGTGTTAACGCAATTCAGAAAGTGGATCTACCTAGAAGCAGAAAGGAAATTCAGTCTTTCCTTGGAAGGGTAAATTTGTGAGGAGGTTTATTCCTAATTTTGCTGAGATTGTAAAAGACATAACAAAGATGCTGAAGAAGGGAGCTGACATCAGGTGGGTAGTAGAAGAAAAACACTCATTTGTGGAGATCAAGAAGGCACTTACTCAAGCACCAATTTTGATTAGCCCGAATTTTACAAAAGAATTTTTGGGTTTTACATTTGCATCAGAAAATAAAACTGTTGGAGTTTTGTTGTAGAAAGGAGAGCAAGGTACTGAGCATCCCATTTCATTTTTTAGCAGGACATTAGCTAATTCAGAGCTAAAGTACAACATCTTAGAGAAGCAAGCCTATGCCTTGGTTAAGGCCATCAAAGATTTCAGAATTTAAATTCTGCATTCTCATGTCATAACTTTTGTTCCTAATGTTGTTGTGAAGGACATCCTAACTCAAGCTAATATTGATGGTAAGAGAGGGAAGTGGATAGCTAACTTGCTGGAATATGATATAGAGATCAGACCCACAAAATTGGTCAAACGTTAAGGTCTATTAAAGTTGATGGCACAATCAAATTTTGACTGTCTTGATATGAATTTAAGTGCAGAAATTTCAGAATTATCAGATGAAGATGAAGAGTTGATTCCCGTTGAAGAGAACTACATCATGTATGACTGGTACAAAGACGTTGTTTTTGTCTTACATCATCATAGAGTGCTTGTTGAGTTGACAAAGTCCAAGGAAAGGTTTGTGAAGTTAAAGTCTTTGAGGTACTGAATCATTGATAAAAATCTGTATTAGAAAGATACTGGTGGTATTCTTTTGAATTTTTTGCTGGAAGAGGAGGCGAAAAAAGTGATTGAGGAGTTTCACAAAGGAGATTGTGGAGGTCATCATTATTGGAAGGCTACAGCAAATAAGATTCTCAGAGCAGGGTATTATTGGCCTACTATATTTAAAGATGTCTACAAAAATATTGATGCCTGCCATGAATGCCGGATTTTTTATGGTAAGAAGAAGCTTGTTCCTTTACCCTTGATGCCTATCTGTGTTGAGGTGCCATTTCAGCAGTGGGGGCTAGATTTTATTGGTGAGATTCATCCATCATTTTATGTTAGCATCGCTTTATTCTAATAGAAACTGATTATTTCACCAAGTGGATTGAAGCAATCCCAACTAGGCAAGAAAATGATTCAGTTATCATTTCATTCTTGGAAAATAATATATTGTCTAGGTTTGGCTGCCCTATGAAGATCATCACTGAAAATGCAAAGGCATTCAAATCTAAGAAGATGATCATTTTTTATCATTAATATCACATTACACTTGGGCATTCTACTGCATATTATCCATAAGGTAACGGTATTGTTGAAGCTTCTAACAAGAGCATTGTGAGGATTATTAAGGTGTTGCAGGAAAATAAGAATTCATGGCATTTGAAGATGAAGTATGCTCTGTGGGCTGATAGAGTGTGCCTAAAGAGATCAATTGGAACTTCACCTTATGAGTTGTATTGTGGAGCTAAAGCCATCTTTCCTACATCCTTGGGAGTGCCTATCATGAAGCTGCTGCAAGGATTGGAGGAGGAGCCAAATGAAATTCAGAGGAGGATTAATCAGTTGATAGCTTTGCATGAGAAAAGGGATGAAGTCTATAATAGTAATCAACAATCTCAAAATAGGAATCAAGAAGACATTTGACAGGAAGGTCAAGGAGGAAAACCTTCAAATCCAAGATGTGGTTTTGAAATGGGAGGCCAGGATTGAAGAAAAGGGGAAACATGGTAAATTTGAGAATATTTGGAAAGTTCCATTCAGAGTAGCTGCATTCCATGGAAGCAACACTTACATTCTGTAGGAGATGGATGGACAACCTTATGCTGGAGGGTCTATCAATGGCAGGTTTTTGAAGCACTGTTCCTCTTAAGTTTTGTTGATCTTTCATTCCATTCTATATATTCCATTTTTATATGTTTTTCTACTAATAAAGACAAATTTATCATCAAGCTTGACCCCGAGGTGAAGGCCATTAGAGTTTGAATGAAAGCTTGGAAAATTTTAGAGTTTTTGTTTTCAAGAAGATGGATAGCACTGGAACTACAGATTCTTTGGTGTACCACAGGGCCACACCATCCTAAGTGGAGCCACTGTTGTCACTCAGAAAAAAGAGAAACATCATTTGACATAGTATTAGAGGTTCATGTGTCAAAGGTATGGTCATAGAATTTATTTTTCATTACTTATTTAAGGAAAATTTTAAATTTTTCGTATTATCTTATCCTAAGGTTCAAACTCACCCCCATTCAAGTATTTTCATGTCACATCAATCATTATTTCCTGAAATTTTTCATTTCCCAATCTTACAACTCTGAAAAGGTCATTTTAGCCAAGAATCCCTACTTTTGTAGTGAATTACACAGAAAAAACACACTTTTAGCTACGGAACTGCTAATACTTTCGTAGCGAAACTGCCCAGAAATGCACTAAGAACACTACAAAAGGAGAGATTCCTATCTGTCTTGTAAAAACATGTGCTAGGTGTCAGTTAATGATTGACAAGGATAGGGTAGATGGCATTCGAGTTAGTTAGGGTTAAATAAAGGTACAATGGTCATGGCTGAAGTCATTATTACCATTTTCAACATGTATGAGTCATCATGATGCCATGAGTTGTCATTTAACTTTAAAATCTTTCCCAATTGAGTCATTTGTCATTCTTCGCTCCTTCTTTACATGTTATTGAGTTATGGAGATCTATTTCACTGAGCCCAAGCTGTGGCTGGTAGTTTCAAAAAGTTTGTAGGTGTCACTAATCAAGCGAGGCATAGAAGACATAAAAGTACCATGGATGTAAAGAGGCAGACCAAAAAATATGGCCACTGTCTTAGATATGATCCATCAAACATGAACCTGATAAATGAAGACCCAACAGCTTCAGAAGTTTTCAGAAGAATAGGGTGTTTTCAGTTTTTCCAAAGATAGCAAGGATGCCATGTACATGTTTCTAAATAATTTTCCCTAAATTTCAATGGCACAACTACAAAAGTGGGAATGTTGAACCTCGCTATAACTCCAGAGACCATTGTAGTAGCAACAAGAATTCCAAGAGGAGAAGAAAAATGGTTCAAAGGTTTCAAATTCAACATGCAGGAATGTAAATAATTTATCAAGCCAGAACATAGTGAGGTTGACCTTACAAATTCCATTCCAAGGACCTACACGAAAGATAATTTCTAAAAGCTACTACTTATCATTAAGAAATATTTCACTTGTGAAGGGAGGTATCATAAGGTCTATTCTTACCACTTCAAGATTCTGCTCCATTTTTTTGGTAATAAATCTCTTAATCTACCTCTTTATTTATACAGAAGCTTAGAAAAAATGGCAGATAAAGTTCAAGCTAAATCTGAAGGAAGTGAAACCTCACTTTTTCATCATGGTTTAATAAATTTGCTGGTTTTAGATGAGTTAAAAGGACTAGACAGAGACTAGTCTTCTTTTCTGTTTTTCAGTGGTTTTGAAGTGGATGCCATCACCCCTAAAAGAAATCCTAAACCTAGAGGTATAACATCACCTTCAGGGGCAGAACAAAGTGAATCAGTAGGGACAAATCAAAGTGAACCAGTGATCTTGGAAACAAAGAAATTGTAGAAAATTGATATATCTGTTGTTTCACCTGCAAAACAAAAGTCAACTATGAGAAAACCTGCAAAAAAAGAGGCAACTGTGAGTAAACATGGCAGCAAAAGGATTACGAGAAGCCAAACAGTGGCTAAGGGAAATTTAGAAGACATTGTACATGCTATTGATATTGAAGAGAATCCCATAGGCCAAGCTGAGGATATAGATGAGGGAGGAAAGAAGCTAAAGAAAGATAAATCAGCAAAGAAGTTAGATTTTGAAGGTGAGGATGCAGGTTTTATGTTTTAGGATAGCAAACCCATGAAAAGACATGCTAGAAAATCTTGGAAAGAAGTAAAAACGTTCATAGGGTCACTGACATTGTCCAGCCCCCACCAAGTATCATTGACCTATCATCACCTGCAAAAGAAGATCCAGTCATCAAGAAAAATAAAGGAAAGGAGAAAATTATTGAAAAAACAGAGTTTGAGGTCCTTGAGGAATAGTTGGAGTTAGAAAATCATTAAATAACTGTCTTAAAGAAAGAGGCAAGGAAACATAATGTCCAAAAATTACAGTTTGAGAAAATGAAAGGGATTTGGAAGAGCAGGTTGATAGTGTGTCAAATACCTTAGATGATACACATCAATTAATCAAATGGACTATGCCATTGAGGAAAGAGGTGAAGAATGTTAGAAGAATGAACCCGCACTTGAAATCTAGCAACATAAAACTGAAGGACCAAGTTAAAGACCTCCAAGAGCAGTTAGAATTGATCCATGAGGAGCTGGAGAAGAAGGGTTTAAAGATGGCTGTAGTTGAAGAACCCATAGCTCAACTCATCATTAATGAAGAGGAAACACCTCAAGACTCTTCAGCTGAGTTTTTTTATGTTTTGAGAGGTAATTAATGGCATGTGGAAAGCCAATTTTATACAGCTGGAAGGTACCTATTTGAAAGAAGGTCAAAATCTGGAAATTACACAGTTTTCCACAGTTTCGTAGCATTTCCTAGGCTTGAAGCCAGGAAAACGCTACGAAAATTTCTCTAGATGTCTTTTTTCCTTTAAAACCACTTTTTATAGTTTTCAAGAGGGGATAATGGTGATGATGAAGTGTCATGTCATGATGGACACTATTCAAGAGCAAAGAAGCATAAATTTTGAGTGAAGAAGTCATTTTTTGGACGCTACGAAACTGCCTTGTTTTCGTAGTGAGTTGTATTTGAAGGTTTATGAGAAGTTTAAGAGCATTTTTGGACAGGTGGACACATCAAATAGGTCAAGGTACCTTGCCAACAATCATCCATGACTTGAAGTCCATGAAATGGAGACATCTCATCAGCTAAAGTATTTGTTGAAGATAGGGTCCTGTTTTCCTGAAAAATAGGGTTTGTTTCCATATGTTGAGGAGGATATTTGAGATGTCAAGTAGTGATGAGCTATGACATATCCCATTAAAAAATTTGAAGCATTATTTGTCAGATATGTAACTGTTTTAATAGATAAGGTAGTTTGATGTAATAAATAGGAGTCTGAGTCCTATTAGGAAAAGGATTGTTTTAGAGTGTAGCTGTCATTTTCTCATTAAGGAACATGTTTTCCTATTATGCAAGGTGTCATAGGAAGAGTTCGATGAATCTAGCCAAGAGGTAGTTCATCTCTGATGTAAGAAATTCTATTAAAGGGCAGATTATCGAAATTGTAAAGGGTTGGAGATTTTTTGCACTACTGCAACTTTATGTAATTTTACTGATATCAGTAATACAAAGGACTTTTTCTTGATAGACATGAGATTCTCATGGAGTTTTTAATGCCTTTCTGATCTATATTCTTATGTGTACCACTTGCATTATATTTCATCTTTGTTACTCAAAATTCATATGTTTATGCTCTAACTTCCTTTATTGATGAAATGATTGTGTTGCCTTATGTTCTATGAGTCATTTACCTTTGTTAAAAAATATTACCTGCCTTAGCTTCCATGTCAAGAGACCTTACCACTAAACCTACTTATTTTTTGACTCCATAAGCCCAATGGTTGCAGACCTGCACTTTTTTCAACCTACATACATCAAAATCAAGTTATTTTTCAAATATAGTTAGCCATCTAGTTTCATCATTATCTAATATCATAAACCCCTTTGAAAGAGCCCTCTCAGATTTAAGAGGCTAAGCTTCAGTCACAAGCTGGTTTGAAACAGTTACATAGAGTTTTCTGATTAGCAGCCAATCAAGTGCAATTTTGTGATAACATTTTGGTGCGTCTCCCAGGAGCCTGAAGATATAATTTTCCCAAAATTTTGAAGCTAAACTTCTGAAGGTAGCAGGAGCTCAAAATGTTGTTTGAGGCTGCATATACCTTGCTGACTCCATTCAAAATTCATATGATCAAAGGTGGCTTCGAGAAGGAGATACATGAGGAGTAATCCTGACCCAAATCCACATACCATTGGGGACAATCCAAACATAATATCCAGAGGCAGTCAAGGAATTTTTGCAATATCAGGTACTCCATTACATACAAAATCTTTGTCCTCTGAAGTTTTAAGAAGTCTTGAAGATAAAAATCTTGATGATAAAATTCAGGAAGTCTTGTTTAGGTTTGAAAGTGAAAAGGAATTGACTGAAATTGCCTTAGACCTACATAAAAGAGGTATTGATACCTCAGCCTTAGTAACTCAAAAACATAAAGAAGAGTTTTGGGAAGCAGTCACTTCAGAGTTACTGTTAGAGAAAGAATATTTGGATAGGTTGAAGGAACTAGACCCATTTTAAATTTTATTAAGAAGTAAATATGGTGTCCCTCTTCCCGATTGGAGTTCAATTGTGACTGGACAAAAAAGACCAAACAACCCTCCTCCTAACATTTCCTCTTCCTCTACTGCTGTTGTCCCTAAAACTACCACAATCCCAGTCAACATGGCAGGAAATTTTCCACCTCCACCTGTTTCTACACCTGCTAGGTTTGCCCCTCTTGTTCTTCCAGTTGTCCTAAATTCCCTTTCTAGAAAATATTTTACTAGAATCAAAACTTGGGGAAGTGATGAAGAGATTACAGCTGAAGAGCGTGTTGACCATTTAATGAATTCATAGACAGGGAGGAGGTTGACCATGAGGATGTCAAGATGAGATTGTTTTCTCAGAGTTTTACTGGTGAAGTTAGGAAGTGGTTCAAAGCCCTTGCTGTAGGAAGCCTACATAATTGGAATGAATTTGAAGATAGATTTTTTAGGAAGTGGGGAAATAGAACTAATCATGTACAAGCCCTCACTTAGTATAATATTTTGAAAAGAGCTGTTGATGAAACTGTTCAAAACTTTTCAAAGATATTTAACAAAGTTTATGACTCCATCCCTGCCCATCTAAAGCCTCCACTAGGAACAGCTCAGATGAGATATGTTGAAGCCTTTTATTATGAATTTTATATTCTGCTAAGAGAAATAGAATCCCCTTCACTTTCTGAAATGAAAAATGATGCAGTGAAGGTGGAGGTCAATATGATAGTAGAAAAAAAGATCCAAGATAAGAAAGAATAAGTTGAAAGAAGAATATAAGCCTTCTACCTCAGATGAAAAATTTGATTCCATGATGAAGACAATGGAAAAACCGATGGATATGCTTTCCCTTGTGAATGCCTCTGCTCCTGCTACACAACATGAGCCTCGGTTTAGAAATCCTCAATTCAGAAGACCTCAAAACCAGCAGAGACCAAGGGAAAATAGAAATCAACCACTTGACCCTCAAGTAAGGCCTCCTTTTCAACAAAACTTAGTTGATGAAGAAGATCAGCCTGAAATACAAGAAGACTCAATCCATTTCTTAGATGAAAACATGTCAGGAATTTTTTTTACTAAAGAGGAACATGATGAGCCAAATCATGAAGTAAACAAGGGTGAGGAACCATCTGATTATCTTAAAGGGTATCAATATGCAATCTTTGAGATGCAGAAACAATATAACATCAGAAACAAAAATATGCCAATTACTGCAAACAAAACGCAGCCTAAGAAAGATGCCTCTAAAGCTATTGATGTTAGGAAAGATACACCATCTCCTCCTCCTGTCAAAGAGATTGAAAAATATGCTTCTATTTTCAGTTTGGAGAGTGAGATCTCTAAGATCAAAATCCCAGTACCTTTTGGAGAAATTCTTAAGGTGAATGAATACAGAAGTAAGATTGTAAAAATGTTGAATTCCCAAACAGGAGCTGCTGATATCCTAAATGTTCAAGAAGATCATCCAACCATATACTTGGGTCCAATATTAGAGGATGAGAAGAATGAAGAGGTGCCTCCTTTTTATGTCAGTCTTAGTATTCATGACATGACATTGCATAATTCCATGTTGGATTCAGGGGCCTCTCACAATCTTATGCCCAAAGTGATCATGGAAAGGATGGGATTAGAAATTACTAGACCATATAAGGACTTTTTTTCTTTTGATTCTAAAAGAGTTTAGTGTATTGGTTTAATAAAAGATGTTGTTGTTGGTCTCACACAAGTCCCTGCCAAGACAGTAGTAATGGAGATTGTGGTAGCAGACATTCCACCTATGTTTGGCATGGTGTTATCAAGGTCATGAGAAGCAAAGATCAAAGGTACAATGAAGATGGACCTAACCTATTCCACCATCCTATTTTTGGTGAGAAAAGGAGACTATACAAATAAATAAGGATGGCTTATATGGTAAGTAGTAAAGACAAACCTCAGAAATTTCCAATATATGCTATTGATATTGAATTACGATCTGTTATTCTCTTCAATGAATTGACTGATGAAGCAGAAGATAAAAAGATAGTATAAAATCAACAAACTGAAATTTAGAAAGCAGAAAATCAGCAGACAGAAAATTAGCAAATCAATGAGGAGAAGGTAGAAGGTTGGTGGTTGCTACACTTTGATGGATCAGCAGGAAGAGAGGGGACAGGAGCAGGAATTTGGATCACAACTCTAGAATATGAAAGTAAGCTCTTTTCTTACAAACTGAATTTTTATGGCACAAATAATATGGCTGAGTATGAATCTTTATTTTTGAGCTTAGAAATTTTGAAAAGAATGGGTGCCCAAAATATTTTTGTTTGTGGAGATTTTGAATTAGTTATTAATCAAGTTGAGGGTATATATCAAACTAAGGATGTGATTATGAGGGCATACAGAAATTTAATCATGGAGATGTTAGAGAATTTCCAAGAATATTCATTTATTGTGAATACTAGGGACCAAAACTCAGTAGTTGACCCCTTAGCTATCTCTGCAAGTCTATTTATCATTCATGTACATTCAAATGAATGATATGAGGTTGAAGTTCACCATAGACCTGTTATCCTCGACAAAATTATTCATTGGCAAGTTTTTGAGGATGACCAGCAAGTCAAAAAATTTATAGAACTGAAAGAGGAGTTTGAAAGTAAACAAGTAGATCAGCAAAACATGCTTGCTGAAACAAAGGGAAATTCTGAAATGTTACAACTAAAGAATAACTCTATACCCAAAGGTATCATACCCCTTGAGAAGCTTTTTGATCATAATGATGTGCTTAAGTCTCCTAGGATACAAGCTGGTGATGAAGAGGTAGAGAGTTGTAACCTTGGTACAGTAGTAATGCCAAAAATGATTAAGCTTTCAAAGTTTCTTTTAGTTGACATGAGACAGAAATATATTGAGATGATGAAAAGGTTCATAGATGTTTTTGTATGGAGTTATGCTGATTTGAAGAAATATGATCCTACTATCATTCTGCATACCATTCCCATTAAAGAAAATGAAAAGCCTTTCAAACAGAAGATGAGGAGGATTAATCCACTTCTCATGCCTCTAATTGAGAAGGAAATCAAGAAACACTTTGATGCCAAAATTATTGTTCCAATTAGATTCTCAAAGTGGCTTGCAAACTTGGTTCCAGTTAGAAAAAAGAGTGGAGAAATTAGAATCTGCATTGACTTCAGAAAATTGAATAAAGCCTCTCTGAAGGATAACTACCCTCTCCCAAAGATGACCAAATTTTGCAGAACATTGTTGGTTCCCAAAGGATGTCTATGCTTGATCATTTTTCACGGTACAATCAGATACTTGTGCATCCAGAAGATCAGGAGAAAATAACCTTTACCACACCATGGGGCACATTCATGTATGCCAAGATGCCTTTTGGTCTGATGAATGCAAGAGCTACCTTTCAAAGAGAAATGGACATTACCTTTGCGGAGGAGAAGGACAAGATGGTGGTTGTTTATATGGATGACATAACAGTCTTCTAAAGGAGAGAAGAAGATCACTTGAAGCACCTAGAAAAGATTCTGCTGAAGTGTAGAAAGTTTGGAATTTCTCTCAATCCCACTAAAAGAATTTTTTCTCTAACTTCAGGGAAGTTACTTGGGCATATTATTTCTAAAGATGGGATTAAGATTGATCCAAACAGGGTCAATGAAATTTAGAAAGTGGATCTACCTAGAAGCAGAAAGGAAATTCAGTCTTTCCTTGGAAGGGTAAATTTTGTGAGGAGGTTTATTCCTAATTTTTCTGAGATTGTAAAAGACATAACAAAGATGTTGAAGAAGGGATCTAACATCAAGTGGACAGTAGGAGATCAAGAAGGCACTTACTCAAGCACCAATTTTGATTAGCCCGGATTTTACAAAATAATTTTTGGGTTTTACATTTGCATCAGAAAATGCAATTGCTGGAGTTTTACAGCAGAAAGGACAACAAGGTACTGAGCAGTCCATTTCATTGTTTAGAAGGACATTAGCTAATTCAGAGCTGAAGTACAACATCTTAGAGAAGCAGGCCTATGCCTAGGTTAAGGCCATCAAAGATTTCAAAATTTACATTCTGCATTCTCATGTCATAGCTTTTGTTCCTAATGTTGTTGTGAAGGACATCCTAACTCAAGCTGATCCTGATGGTAAGAGAGGGAAGTGGATAGCTAACTTGCTGCAATATGATATAGAGACCAGACCCACAAAATTGGTCAAAGGTCAAGTTCTAGCAAAGTTGATGGCACAGTCAAATTTTGACTGTCTTGATATGAATTTAATTGCATAAATTTTAGAATCATCATATGAAGATGAAGAGTTGATTCCCATTGAAGATAAGTACATCATGTCTAACTGGTACAAAGACATTGTTTTTGTCTTACATCATCATAGAGCGCATGCTGAGTTGACAAAGTCCAAGGCAAGGTTTGTGAAGTTAAAGTCTTTGAGGTACTACATCATTGATAAAAATCTGTATTGGAAAGATACCGGTGGTATTCTTTTGAATTTTGCTGGAAGAGGAGGCGAAAAAAGTGATTGAGGAGTTTCAAAAAGGAGATTGTGCAAGTCATCATTATTGGAAGGCTACAACAAATAAGATTCTCGGAGAAGGGTATTATTGGCCTACTATATTTAAAAATGTCTACAAAAATATTGATGCCTGCCATGAATGCCAGATTTTTTATGGTAAGAAGAAGTTTGTTCCTTTACCCTTGATGCCTATCTATGTTGAGGCACCATTTCAGTAGTGGGGGCTAGATTTTATTGGTGAAATTCATCCATCATCTTCAGGTCAGCATCGTTAGATTCTAATAGCAACTGATTATTTAACCAAGTGGATTGAAGTAATCCCAACTACGCAAGAAAATGATTCAATTATCATTTCATTCTTGGAAAATAATATATTGTCTAGGTTTGGCTGCCCTATGAAAATCATCACTGATAATGCAAAGGCATTCAACTCTAAGACGCTGATCATTTTTTGTCATCAATATCACATTACACTTGGGCATTCTACTGCATATTATCCACAAAGTAATGGTCTTGCTAAATCTTATAACAAGATCATTGTGAGGATTATTAAGGTGTTGCAGGAAAATAAGAATTCATGGCATTTGAAGTTGAAGTATGCTTTATGGGTTGATAGAGTGTGCACAAAGAGATCAATTGGGACTTCACCTTATGAGTTGTATTATGGAGCTGAAGCCATCTTTCCTACATCCTTGGGAGTGCCTGGCATGAAGCTGTTGCAAGGATTAGAGGAGGAGCCAAATGCATTTCAGAAGAGGATTAATCAGTTGATAGCTTTGCAGGAGAAAAGGGATGAAGTCTATAATAGTAATCATCAATCTCAAAACAGAATCAAGAAGACATTTGACAAGAAGGTCAAGGAGGAAAACTTTCAAATCCAAGATGTGGTTTTGAAATGGGAGGCCAGGATTGAAGAAAAAGGGAAACATGGTAAGTTTGAGAATATTTGGAAAGGTCCATTCAGAGTAGCTGCATTCCATGGAAGCAACACTTACATTCTGCAGGAGATGGATGGACAACGTTATGTTGGAGGGCCTCTCAATGGCAGGTTTTTGAAGAATTATTCCTCTTAAGTTCTATTGATCTTTCATTCCATTCTATATATTCCATTTTTATACGTTTTTCTACTAATAAAGACAATCTGATCATCAAGCTTGAACTCAAGGTCAAGGCCATTAGAGTTTGAAGGAAATCTTGGCAAATTTCAGAGTTTTTGTTTTCAAGAAGATGGATAGCACTGGAACGATAGGTTCTTTGGTGTACCACAGGGGCACACCATCCCAAGTGGAGCCACTGTTATCACTCAAAAAAAAGAGAAACATCATTTGACATAGTACTAGAGGTTCATGTGTCAAAGGTATGGTCATAGAATTCATTTTTCATTTTTTGGTTAACGAAAATTTTAAATTTTTCTTATTATATTATCCTAAGGTCCAAACTCACCCCCATTCAAGTCTTTCATGTCACAATAGTCATTATTTCCTGAAATTTTTCATTTCCCAAGCTTACAACTCCGAAAATATCATTTTAGCCAAGAATCCCTACTTTCATAGTGAATTACACAGAAAAAACGCACTTTTCGCTACGAAACTACTAATACTTTTGTAGCTAAACTTCCCGGAAATACACTAAGAATGCTATGAAAGGAGGGATTCCTATCTGTCTTGTAAAAACAGGTTCTAGGTGTCAATTAATGATTGAAATGGATAGGGTAGATGCCATTCGAGTCAGTTAGGGTTAAATCAAGGTACAATGGTCATGGTTGAAGTCATTATTACCATTTTCAGCATGTATGAGTCACCATGATGCCATGAGTTGTCATCTAACTTTAAAATATTTCCCAATTGAGTCATTTGTCATTCTTCGCTCCTTCTTTACATGTTATTGAGTTCTGGAGATCTATTTCACTGAGCCCAAGTTGTGGCTGGTAGTTTCAAAAAATTTTCAGGTGTCACTGATCAAGTGAGGCAAAGAAGACATAAAATTACCATGGATGCAAAGAGGAAGACCAAAAAATATGGCCACTGTCTTAGATATGAGCCATCAGACATGAACCTGATAAATGAAGACCCAACAACTTCAGAAGTTTTTAGAAGAACAGGGTGTTTGCAGTTTTTCCAAAGATAGCAAGGACGCCATGTAGAGGTTTCTAAATAATTTTCCCTAAATTTCAATGGGAGAGCTACAAAAGTGGGAATATTGAACCTCACTATAACTCCAGAGACCATTGCAGCAGCAACAAGAATTGCAAGAGGAGAAGAACAATGGCTCAAAGGTTTCAAATTCAACATGCAGGAATGTAAAGAATTTATCAAGCCAGAACATAGTGAGGTTGACCTTACAAATAAAATTCCAAGGAGCTACATGAAAGATAATTTCTCAAAGCTACTGCTTATCATTAAGAAATATTTCACTTGTGAAGGGAGGTATCACAAGGTCTATTCTTACCACTTCAAGATTCTGCTACATTTTTTTGGTAATAAATCTCTTGATCTACCTTTTTATTTATACAGAAGCTTAGAAAAAATGGTAGATAAAGTTCAAGCTAAATCTGAAGGACGTGAAACCTCACTTTTTCATCACAGTTTAATAAAGTTGCGGGTTTTAGATGAGTTAAAAAGACTAGACAGAGACTGGCCTTCTTTTCTGTTTGTCAGTGGTTTTGAAGTGGATGCCATCACCCCTAAAAGAAATCCTAAACCTAGAGGTATAACATCACCTTCAGTGGCAGAACAAAGTGAATCAGTAGGGGCAAATCAAAGTGAACTAGTAATCTTGGAAATAGAGAAATTGCAGAAACTTTATACACCTGTTGTTTCACTTGCAAAACAAAAGTCAACTATGAGAAAACCTGCAAAACAAGAGGCAAATGTGAGTAAACATGGTAGAAAAATGATTACAAGAATCCAAACATTGGCTAAGGGAAATTTAGAAGACATTCTACATGCTATTGATATTGAAGAGACTCCCATAGTCCTAGCTGAGGATATAGATGAGGGAGGAAAGAAGCTCAAGAAAAATAAATCAGCAAAGAAGTTAGAGTTTGAAGTTGAGGATGCAGGTTTTATGTTTCAAGATAGAAAATCCATGACAAGACATGCTAGAAACTCATGGAAAGAAGAAAATAAGTTCAGAGGGTCACTGACATTGTCTAGCCACCACCAAGTATCATTGACCTATAATCACCTGCAAAAGAAGATCCAGTCATCAAGCAAAAGAAAGGAAAGTAGAAAATTATTGAAAAAATAGAGTTTGAGGTCCTTGAGGAACAATTGAAGCTAGAAAATCATTAGATAAAAGTTTTGAAGAAAGAGGCAAGGAAACATAATGTCCAAAAAGTACAGTTTGATAAAATGAAAAGGATTTGGGAAGAGCAGGTTGATAGTGTGTCAAATACCTTAGATGATACACAACAATTAATCAAATGGACTATGCCATTGAGGAAAGAGGTGAAGCATGTTAGAAGAATGAACCTGCACTTGAAATCTAGCAACAGAAAACTGGAGGACCAAGTTAAATACCTCCAAGATCAGTTAGAATTGATCCATGAGGAGCTGAAGAAGAAAGGTTTAAAGATGACTGTAGTTGAGGAACCCATAGCTCAACTCATCATTAATGAAGAGGAAACACCTCAAGGATCTTAAGATGAGTTCGTTTATGTTTTGAGAGGTTAATGGAATTTTGAAAACCAATTTTATGCAGATGGAAGGTACCTATTTGAAACAAGGTCAAAATATGGAAATTACACAGTTTTCCACAGTTTCGTAGTGTTTCCTAGGCTTGAAGCCAGGAAAATGCTACAAAAATTTATGTAGTTGTATTTTTTCCTTTAAAACCACTTTTTGTAGTTTTCAAGAGGGGAGAATGGTGATGATGAAGTGTCATGTCATGATGGACACCATGCAAGAGCAAAGAAGCATAAATTTTGAGTGAAGATGTCATTTTTTGGACGCTACGAAAGCACTCTACGAAACTGCCCTGTTTTCATAGCAAGTTGTCTTTGAAGGTTTCTAAGCAGTTTAAGAGAATTTTTGGACAGGTGGACACATAAAATAGGTCAAGGTACCTTGCCAACAATCGTCCATGACTTGAATACCATGAAATGGAGACAACTCATCAGCTGAAGCATTCGTTGAAGATAGGGTCCTGTTTTCCTGAAAAAGAGGGTTTGTTTCCATATGTTGAGGAGGATATTTGAGTTGTCAAGTAGTGATGAGATATGACATATCCCATTCGAAAATGTGAAGCATTAGTTTTCAGATATGTAACTATTTTAAGAGATAAGGTAGTTTTATGTAATAAATAGGAGTTTGAGTCCTATTAGGAAAAGGATTGTTTTAGAGTGTAGCTGTCATTTTCTCATTAAGGAACATGTTTTCCTGTTATGCGAGGTGTCATAGGAAGAGTTCGATGAATATATCCAAGAAGAAGATCATCTCTGATGTAAGAAATTCTATTAAAGGGCATATTATTGAAATTGTAAAGGGTTGGAGATTTTTTGCACTACTGCAGCTTTATGTAATTTGAATGATATCAGTAATACAAAGGAATTTTTCTTGACAGACCTGAGATTCTCATGGAGTTTTTAATGCCTTTTTGATCTATATTCTCATGTGTACCACTTGCATTATATTTCATCTTTATTACTTAGAATTCATATGTTTATGCTCTGATTTCCTTTATTGATGAAATGATTGTGTTGCCTTATGTTCTATGAGTCATTTACCTTTGTTAAAAACTCTTACCTGCCTTAGCTTCCATGTCAAGAGACCTTACCACTAAACCTACTGATTTTTTGACTCCATAAGCCCAATGGTTGTAGACTTTTACTTTTTTCAACCTGCATACATCAAAATCAAATTATTTTTCAAATAAAGTTATCCATCTACTTTCATCATTATCTAATATCATAAACCCCTTTCAAAGAGCCCTCTCAGACTAAAGAGGTTAAGCTTTAGTCACAAGATGGTTTGAAACAGTTACATAGAGTTGTTTGATTAGCAACCAATCAAGTGCAATTTTGTGATAACATTGTACAAGAGAAAGACATTAGAAAATGTCAAACAAAAGGTACAAATAAGGATTTACAGGGAAGAAATACATTACAGGAGCTGAAAATTTTAACTTTCCTAAGGTCACGCAGGAAAATTTATTAATTTGCGCACAGAAAGCACTGACCCCAGGAAATATTTGTGGCTTTTTCTTTGATAGCCACGAAGATCATCGCTGCTATCCCTCAAAGAGCCTCGCGGTCCTGAGTATGTGGAAAGTCACCTTTTGGGACCACTTGGCACACTTGAAGAAGAAGATTCCCACTCAAGCCAGCCAAGTACAACCGCCTTGGAGCCACTTTGAGGCTTTAGTGTAGCACACAAAGGAATAATCCTCCCACTCTTGTGTCAACATACTTCTTGTACCAAGAGATGGAGGGAAATTTTGAAATTTGTCTATAAAAGACTTCCATGGGAAGAGAAATATGAGAACACATTGTTATGTTGGCCAAATTTCTTGAGAGACAACTAGCTTGTGTTGTCTAAGCAGCAAGAAAGATTGGAAGGATTCAGCTGTTGGCCACCCAACACCTCAATTCAAGAGAATAATTTCACCAAGTGTTTTTCATTCTACCATTTGTCGAGGGGAGAGAGAGGCTTGCAAGAACCTTGAGGGGAAGAGACTCCCTTGTCTGGGATATTAGAGCTCCATAGCTCTAAGGATCCATTGCAAGTGATTTAGCATCATATTCTCTTATACCACCAACACCTAATAAAGGGAGAGAGTTCTCCATTTGAATTATTAGTTTGTTTGACTCAATTGAGCTTGTTATTGTACATGATTTTTTTTTTTTAAATTTCTTCATTGATGTACCATGCTATGTTTCTTACTTAGTTTACTATGTTATTTTGTTCCACTAACAATCTAAAAAACCAATTGACATGTAAATTTCTTGTGGGAAAACAACCTCCCTATTAAGCACAGTGTATTTCATTCGCCCATGTGTCGAATACACTACAACAGGAATGGAAACTCTACTTCATTCTTTCCTTTAAGCTATTGGTTGTTTTTGTAGGTCCTCTCTCCTGCCCAGACTTGTTGCAATATCACTCTTGCTTCCTCTTAGCACTTTTAGTCACCATCGGTGAGAAATTTGGCTCAGAGAAGGCGAAGTTTCTTAGTCACTGTAATCCACGCGTGTTTATCCCATACAGACGTGTGAACCTCGTGCCTGTGTGAAAATAAGCAGCGCGGTAGGCAGTGAGCTCATTTTGCACTATTTTTTCTCAATTTTTTGCAGTTGTAAGGTGTTGGCAACCCATAAGAAATTTTCCATCACTGTACTCTGGTATTTCATGACTAGCTAGGACACTTTTTGCTGGAGTTTAGCTTAACAAATAGTTTCTTTTAATTTTAGTTTTTTATCATTGCAAATCACACATAGTTAAATAGGGTAAAGTAAGTGGCCTTCAATCCACACATGCTATTTGATCAAAAAATTTGTTGGTAAAAGATACCAAACACATAGAATAATTAGCGGAAAATTAAGTGGCCCATACATCCATACATCTTTAGCTCATTTATTTTTTTTCAATTTTTTGCTTTAGGATTCGGGACCAAGACCAAAATATAGAAAAGAAGGCAAGTAATCTCTGCCACCCTTGCACCTCTTGGTGAGCCTCAGTAGGCATATGAAAGCTTTCTTAAGATAATTTTCCATCTCCCTATAGTGCAAGACTTAGTCTAACTAGGCAAGGTGTAAGCAGCCCATCATCCACACATTGTTTATTTTTTGTAAGGAAAAATCACACATAGCGTAATTAGAGAATAATTGTAAATTATCACCACATATCCATATCTCATAACACTTATGATTGTAAACTCCAAAGCACACACGAATCATCGGTAAGCATTGGACCAAAAGGCACCCAGTGTGTTGGGACCTTTGTCCTCTTCTTACAATTACTTCACCAAGGCACACCTTAAGAAAAGTAAGACTCTCTAAAACTAACCACTAATTGAACTCAGTAAATTCTCCCCACAGGGGCCACGAAAGAAATTGTAGTTTATGTTAGGACCATCGGGGGCAGGCATCCAATAAGCCATTGCGGTCATTCTACATTTTAAAACATAGATGTTGATTGTTTATGGAGCTTAAAATCCATCTATTCGCCCACGGAACAGAATTCCCAAGTGTTACAGAGTCTCGTTTCAGAGGGGTTTAAGCTTAGGCCTAGTGCTTGTGGTACTCTTTGGGGATACCTGACCCATATAGTACTCGGTACTGGTAGTTGAATACCAAGAATCTCAAGACTCGAATTCTCACGTGGGACAACGTTACTTTAGTGGCCAAATCTAGGGCATCCTTCCCTATAGGTGACAGTGTAGGCAGCATTAGATCCTCTTACCTTTACCTTGGTCAATTCTTTGGCTGTTGGAAGACGTCACCAATTCATTCGATACGTTAGCCCCAGTACCCATCATAAGACATCTTCGCAAAACCCAGTTACATTTTCGAGTGTGAGGAAGATTAGGTATTTTTAGGCTTTTGAGTATCATATGAAAAACAACCAAACCATATTTTTTTCTTGCATGATCACATAGAATTAATCTAAAGGAAAATTTACCTTTTATTTTTTCGCTTTTTTTATGTATGTGATCATATTTTATTTGATAATAATCTTCCTTCTCTCAAAAAACCAAAAATATTTCCAATATTAAGCTAGTCAACACCATAACAGACCCAACAGGACCTCATTGATCAGGCATTTTTTGGACCTCCCCCCAATAGAGGTAGGAGTACCAGATCTTTCACCATTTATGCGTCAAAGATGACACACTGCCACCACTATCGGTTCATCCTTTATCAGCACATATTTAGTTAGAAACCTCCAAAGGTCACCCAACACCACACTAGTGGAAACCCTAGCAAGGTCACCACACTCAAATCCTCCCACAACCACCAGAGGGCAGAGGAGCACTACCCCTTCGGGGAGTCAACATAACACATAATAGGGTACGTCACAGGGTAATATTCCCTAGGCACCCCCCATAAATCATTACACTCAGATACCTATGTTTCCATAGTAAACATTGGTATTCAATACTTAGTTACCCATTTTAGCATCATTAAACCTTTCGGATCTATCAAAGCTAACAATGATCCCATTTCGCACAACCCCAATTGGCCCCCCATTCCCACGAAGCTCCCCTCGGACATTCCAAAATTCAAATGGAAGCAAGCGGAAGACCCTGGAAATCATTTTAGGACTTTCCACCTATGGCGTTCATCCACTAGTATTATCAACGATACTATTCGACTAAGACTATTTCAACGCACCCTAACCCGGTTGTCGCGAAATGGTATGTGGAGCAGCATTCTGATTCACATGGAACCTTTAGCACCCTCTTTACGACATTCCTCACTTATTTTTAGCTACCCATCCACCATGATTCGAGGATGGAATTTTTGACTCATTTTAGGAAAATGCCAGTTGTACATATCTCGGACCATCTCCATGAATGGCGGTGAAGTCATAGTTTGTGCAAATCCAAACTTGACGATAGAGTTTTACTGAACTTGTTTTTGAAAACTCTAATAGCAGAGATCTCAAAATATGTGGAAACATAAGGACCTACCTCCTAGGAGGACGCCATTTGCAAATCCCAACAACTTGAAGTTATCTATACCCAGTAAGGATACATTTAAAATGTCATGCCTAACACCCCGCGCTTGCAAACTTACAGAGAATTTACGGGCGCGTTGAATAGCATAGACATCTTGATGGAGTCATTGACCCAAGGTTACCTAGGCAGCAGTATCTAGTACCTAGGTTATTCGTATGATTCTAACCAGAACATGACTCAACCTGACTACAACCAAAGTCAAATTGCACCTCTATAGAGGTCTAAAATGGGTCTCCTAAGGAAAATGTACAATCAAAATTCACTTTATGAGAACTAATCACATTTTAGGGGATGACATCATCCCTAATGGTTGAGGTAGCATTGTTTGAGTTAAAGGTACTTACTTGTCACATTCTCAATGGTAGATAAAAACTCATGGTTAACCATGGTAGTGCTCTAAGTACTTTTAAAGTCAAAGTAAAGTAATCATAATAAATGTCATTTCACACTTTTTGAATAAAAATATATTATTGTCATTTCATATTTCTTGAAAGAAACAATGGATATCCCCATACATTTATTATATTATATTATATTATATTATTTTTATATAGTATATTAATTACATGTTATTATACAATTTAAATAATATAAATTTTAATTAATTGCATATAATATAATTTATAATTTATAAATTTATATTTATATTTTATTTTAAGTTATTTAAGCACAAAGGACAAATGCATTAGTTGTTTAATGATAATGACTTTTTCTTGAAAAACTCATTCTTATTTATAGTCACATCAATACAATTTTTTATTAATTTTATTTTGGTACAACTTTTGAATTGAATTGAATTATGGTTACATGGATTGTGGTGAAAAAAGTGAATTGAAAATTCATACATATTATTTTATTGGTTTAGCTATTATTTTATTATTTCCTTAGGAGGCCCATTTTAGACCTCAAAATTCCCCTAATGATATGACAAATAGGGCGTCGTCATACCATCAACAACAAGGAGTATCGTACCCTCCCTCACAAGGGACCCAGTACTCAGCTAGGAATGATGATGGAAGAGATCCCCCCAACAAAAATACACCAACTAGGGACAGGGAAACACATATTCTCATTTCCCCGCACAAAATCCACCACCGCAGAACAATGTGTCGGTGAACTTAGTGCAACCTTATCAGGCTCAGTAGTGTCAGTATTATGACCATGAGAACCGTAATAATCCTCCTAATGTGGCAAGAAAGAAGCCTAATAATAAGCAAAAGGGAGACTCTGGATATGGGTGTAGCAACCAGAAATGCACCATGTGATCTCAGACTGGAAGAAACCCCAACTGAAATAAAAACCAGGAGCCAAACAACAACTCCCAAGGGCAGAAAAAGAAGTCCAGTCTAAGGAAAAACCATTCTTGTGCCATATGTGGTGAATACGGCCCTTACACCCACCATTGTCCCGAGCTCCTTGAACTGAAAAAAACTGCAGGGTAACCATGGACAAGGGTGACCTACACAGAAAACCATTGTAATGCAAGAGCCCTTCCCCCACTAAGGAGTGGTTAACACCCAACATCAACAACTACCCCAAAATGATACTAGGAACGACATCCATGAAATTTACATGACTGGCGATAAAATGTTCTTCCAGACAAGGAATCGGAACTATGATGCCCCCCCCAGACACTAACCCATCAGGTACGAGCATGAGTGCACCTATTTCATCGTTGACCATATCCAAAGTACCTATTGAGCCCATTCCAAATATGGTTAAGGGGACAACTAAGCACGTAGGACACCACAATATTCCCATAACTACAACATCGTGGATGATTTAGCACAATCACACACTACCATGTTAGCCTTAGAAGTCCTACAATCATGCCCAAAAGAGTGGAAAGCCTTACTTTCCGCATTAGGCGCAATTGACCCCTTCGATTCACGCCTAATGGCTTTTGACCTAGACAAAGCCACCCCTAGGCTTCCTTCTCTGGTCGCCTTCAAGATATTGGTGTAAGTCCAAAATATCACCATACACTGATGTATCATTAATGAAGGTGCATCTACATGCATCATGTCAAAGTCCATTTGGCAAAAGTTTGGATCACCTGAATTGAAACCATACGACATCATGCTCAGAGCATACGATGGTCGACCTTCAGCTCTCATCGATCTATATCAGAACGTTCCTGTAAACTTGACCGAAAAGATGGTACTCATAGACATTGAAGTCTTGGATGCCTAGCTTGACTACAATATACTCCTCGGGCGGAGTTTTATGTATGCCATGACTACCATAGCCTCCTCCTTTGTCTGGGTGATGATGTTCCCCCATGAATATTGAATCATCATCGTTGACCAACTTACATACTATGATAAGAAACCCATGACGACTCTTGATGTTGTTCTACCTTACATAGACACAACTACAGAGCCACTCATGCGATACCAAGAATATGGCCCTGGTCAATTCCAACCATCATAGATCTTAGGATAATTCCTAGGAGATCCCCCTATTATACTAGAGGCAGCCCCATAAGTCACAGTGGCACTGGTGTGAATGATTTTATCATCAAACACCGAGAATAGCCCAAAGATGGAGAAAAGTAGTACATAAATTGATGCTGCTAACATGGCTTTCCTACCCTACGACAATGCCCAAACCCCATTTTTATACCCCCCACCTGGTTTTGTGTCAAATCAAGTCTTGGCAATTGTAACATTGCCAAACATGGCTTTCGCAATACCTGTTTGGTATTTGGTCCCACCATCCATGCTATGAAGTCCTGGCATCACTTCTACAGGGATAATCCCTATCACTCCTTAGGAGGCTACACTAGTTAACGAAAATATCATAGTAATGCCAGCTAAAGCAACCAAGAAAACTAGCAAAAAAGGGAAAAAAATTGAAAACCCCGACACACCTAGGGCATTGAAACCTTGTGCATTATGTGATATCAAGCCCATCCTACCAATATTTTCTTGGAGTTAGACAAATTAAAACCTCTTCTCAGCACCAAAAGAAATTTCGCAGCCTCAAGTTCCCATAAAAAGGAATAGACCACGAAAAATCAAGAGAAAGCATTGCCCACCAACCATGCGTGCACCATATGCGACTGTTATGGGCATTACAACCACCACTTCCCAAAGATGCCACGAAATAGGCATGTTGGGCAAGCCCTAGAGAAATCACACTAATAGGATCCCTCAAGTCCAACCATGCAGATGGATGAGGGAAACCCTAGAACCATATTGGACCTACGAGAGGAGCCTACATCCTGCTCATATACAGTCACCCCAATGGAACAAAGATGGAAAATGGAGTCCACTCAGCTGGCCCTAGTTTGTGCACTATGCGACATGCCTGACCACTTAGTCACATAGTGTCCCAAATTAAGGGCGTTCACCCGTTGGTACCAAATCCCTCACGTTTCCCAAAGCAAATTAGCTCGACATTGATGAAATACATGTTAGATTTTCCGAAGCAACCATCATGTGCGTCGATTTCCATGCATCCATCAATTCCAATCCACATTGGATTTCATGTGATGATTCATTGTTAAAAAGTATGACCTAGCCATCTCGGACACGGAATCCGCGAACAACACCACCTTTCGAAGGACGGAAAAAACAAGGACCATATTATATGTGTCTGAGGAGAGGCAGTCACCTAAACGACCACCTCCCCCCTGTTATCGCCCTCCAGCTCCTATTCAACTCAGCGCACTCTATGATGAACCCGATCACTTCATTGTTGACTTTGCAGCCCTAGATATATTTCAGAGATGGTATCCTGCTGACCCTGTGTACTATGATAGCTTATGAGTAGTTTAGTATTCGTGTCAGGTGTGTTCTGGCGACCACCCGATTCGTCATTGTCCTTCTATCCCCCGATTTCGTTCGGTGTTAAATAGTTTATGCCAAGCCATAGTAAGCCTCACCACAAAAAACATATCAGATTCGAAATCTGTGGAAATTCGACAATGCAATAAAACGTGAAAAGCAAGTCCATTTTCTTCGTGTCAACAGAAAAACGTCCATTAAAGGGGCACATTGTCACCCCCAACTGCCCTCCATGGATAATACCAACCTGCACATTATGCAACACACGTAACCATTTGGTCGCCCAATGCCCGGATCTAGAATCACTCCATAAATGGTATCTAATCACTCCAACATCCCAAAGGGAAAGGAGCACCAAGGAAAAACAATCTTGTCTGGTTTGTCAAGGCAACCATCAGACTCAACACTGTACTTACATATCCCAAGTATGCCCTTTAATAGATACCATATGCTCATTGGATGCCCAATACCTAGATATAGTTGGTCTAGAGCCAAGAAAACCTAACGCAAGGAAACCTACCCCGAGGCAACCTACCCCCCATCATTCCCAAAACGTTAGGAGCGATAAAACAACCCATCATCCTAGCAGGGCCCAGAACCATCCAAGGACGGCATGTGGGCTATGCAATAGAATCGACCACCGAATAAGTCAATGTAAGGAACTGAAGAACCTTAATAACAACCTCTACATGGTCACCCCCATCCCAAAAATCAATCTCTCCAATCAAGAGAAGATCACACGTTGCTATTGCAAGATTTGCTCACACTTCCACCATACGATGGATTGCGAGTACCTCCCAAGGCTACGAGCAGCAAGGGTAGTGTTAATTCTAAAATCCCAAAAGGAGCTAGACCATCCAAAACCAAAGACTCATAGATGGCAGAAGCACAATCATGCCCCAATGCCCAATCATATTAGAGCATCCACTTCAGGGACAAAGAGTAGTGTTGGTTCTCATACCATCTACTCAATAAGTACCATGACACCATGCACCATTTGCACAAGTCATAATCACGAAACAGAGTTGTGCCCCTTAATGGAAACATTTAGGTGCCTCTGCACTCAACATAGCTTCCAAATCTAGGAAAGTGCCAGTACCCTTAGTATGCCACGCAAGGAACATAATCTTGCTCTCATGCAAGCCGCCATAATGTAAATTCCTCCACCATCCAACGTCGACGACACGCAACACCACATACGATTAATCTCATCATGCATGGGAACCATGACTCATGTTGTCTGCTCATCTATCATTGGTGTCAAGACTGCTACAACTACAAAAGTAGTTGTACCATTGACGGTGAAAACTCAATCCATCTGCACCCTATCAACCTCGTCTGGTTCCATAACATCAACTATGGAATCCTATTCGTTCTTGTCGACCATCTCTGTTAGACCCGAACCAACTCCTCATGGCCTCACACAAAACAACTCCCCCTTAGACATATTGTTCCATTCATACGAGGATATTCTAGAGGCCATGATGGAACTAGATTGTCCGTGGGATGCAATACAGCACCGCTCATTTTTTCTTCCAGAAAAAATAATCATTCTTAACAACCCAAAAAACCAAGAGATATACGCTATTGAATCAAAAGACATCCTCCCATCTAGGAAATTTGATTGGTTCAAAAATCCCATCCTGATTCCTGACGCATTCGAAGAAGGGAACATTTCCAATATTTCACCAGTCATCAAGGTAAATATCTCAAGAAAACCACGAAAAATTGAAGAAATCTCATTGGGGGCAGCATGCTCCCCAGATGAATTAGTCCCTTAGACAAACTTGCTGCAAGAGTACAGATACATCTTTGCATGGGATTATTCAGAAATGTCGAGGCTTAGACCCACTATCGTAGAGCACCATATTGACACCTGACCCAACATACCACCAGTACACTAGAAACAACGTCAATTTCACCCATCTAAGGCAGAAGCGATCAAGCGAGAAATTGACAATCTTCACAAAGCCAGGTTTATCTACCCAATAGCTTACACATCGTGGGTTTCCAACCCTATTCATGTCATGAAAAAATAGGGCACCATTCGTGTTTGTATTGATTTCCGAGATTTGAACAAATCTCATCCAAATGAAAAATACCCTACCCTGTTCATTGACCAAGTCATTAATGCTTACGTTGGTCACGAGGCCCTGTCCTTCATGGACGGGTTCTCAGGGTATAACCAAATTCAAATTTGACATACTAATCGATACAAGACATCATTCACCACCCCTTGGGGCACTTTCGCATACCAAGTTATGCCATTCGGTCTTAAAAACACTGGAGCCACTTTCCAGCGGGCCATGAACTATATCTTCTATGACCTAGCCCACCTTATCCTAACTTACTTAGATGACCTCATCATTCGATCCAGGAAGCGAAGCGATCATCTGGATGATTTACGATTGGTATTCCAAAATGTCGATATTACAACCTGCGCTTGAACCCTCTCAAGTGTGTTTTGTGCGTCAACGTGGGTTGACTATTAGGATTTATAGTATCCCAACAAGGGATCAGAGTGGACCCCCTCAAGGTCCAAGCCATCAAAGAGGTTCCACTGCCAAGAACCCTCAAGCAACTCCAAAGCTTGCAAGGGAAATCCAATTTCCTGAGACGTTTTGTCCCAAATTATGCCATTTGTGTGCAAGGATTGCTACGCCTTCTTCATCAGGATATCCTGTTTAAATGGGATGATGAAGCCCAAAAATCGTTTGAGGCACTAAAATATGAATTTTCGTCAGCCCCATTGAGTAGCCCACCAAATTATGACAAATATTACACCCTATATCTGTTAGCATCAGAAATCGCCTTAGCCGGGGTGTTAATTCAAGACGGACCTTATGGTAAAGAACACATAATTTATTACATCAGTAAGAACTTATCATGCCCCACCTTAAGATATGAACCTGAAGAAAAAACTACCCTAGCCCTTATACATGCAGTCTAAAAGCTTTGGCATTACATTATCTTGCAAATTACAACAGCCGTCGCAGCTATCAACCCCATGAGATACCTATTGACTCGCCGTTTGATGAACCACAAATACGCTCGTTGGGTATTCATACTGTAGGCATTTAACCTGCAGTTTAGCTCCCCAAGAGAAAAAAATCTTGATATTAGCTGATTTCATAGCTAACCTCCCAAGTTAGACTAAAGGATCCCTAGTCAACGACTCACTACCTGACGAACATCTATTTTTAGTGACTAGTGAAAATAATGAGAGGGGGGTGAATTAGTATTTCTTATCAATTAGAACTTTTTAAATATTTTCATAGAATTATTTAATCTTCAATTATTCTTAATTTTTATCCAGTAACAATAGTAAACAATAGAACACAATAGGCACATGAATTTTAGGTGGAAAACCCCCTCCGGGTAAAAAACCAATGAACGCTTTTCTAATAAATTCTTTAATCTTCAGCCCCAACTGAAATGAAAGGTAAGAATTATTAAAATTATAGAAAATCATTCTTCTCCAACTCCCACTGGAAGGACGCCCCCAAAGCCTTGGTTTCTTCTGTAGTCAACTGAATGGATGACCCGAAATCCTATACCAACCTACCACCCTAAAGTGTTCACAGGCTCCAATCTGTAGGTGACTTCATACACCAACCTAGAACCTCCTTGAAACCCTATAATGATAAGAAATAATACAAGAGTGTGGAATCTTGTACCAGGTGTTATCACTCATTAGTATTAACATTTTCATTGATGGGGTCTTACATGTCATTCAACTAGGTTTCATGTTGTTTCGTAGTCAAATTCATGAAAAAAAAAAAAAAAACACATGTGGTAAGGTTTATGTTGGGAAAAATACTAAGAGGGGGGGTGAATCAGTATTTAGTGCAGACAATAAAACTTTATTTTTTTCTTTCTTAAAAACCCATACGCTACTTTCCTTCATCCAACTAGCGTATATACGCAGATTTTCTTTACAGAACTCACGTATATCCAGTGATCTAATTATGCATTTATTTCTTGACTTAGATCATTGCATTACTAATTCATCAAATGTTTTAGAAAATAGTAAACAAATGTAGAAAGAACAGAATAATCATCACACATAAGCAACACACATGAACACCAGGATTTTTAGGTGGAAAACCAATTCGGGAGAAAACCACCGTTGCCGTCGTCTCAGTCTTCAATCTTTATTATTAAGAAAACTTCTTACAACATGTACTGGTGCAGACTCATACCAGCACGTAGGCACCCACCTGCAGAAGGTTATAACCTTCTCTCGTTTACCAGCCTCTTCTGGAAGGGAGCTACAACCCCCTGCTTCTCGTTTACCAGCCTCTCCTGGAAGGGAGCTACTACCCCCTGATATAAGCATCAGCTTCTACTGACAGAAAGCTTCTACATACAAACTGAAGGTTTCAACCCTCAGATCCACTGCAGATCACGTTTCATCAATTTTCATACTGGATCAAACAGCTCTAACACAACCCTTCACTTATCTGTAAACATACTTTGCCCAATGCTTCAAACAGAACAGTGAAACCACTGTAACCAGAATATCAGAGATAACCTAGACTACAGAATAGATATCCAGAATCACATTCAACCTTGAGCAAATATAAGTTCAGATACCATACGCGCCTTTGTTTAAACAGATCCGCGTATACACGTGCTTTTCACGAAATGAACCCGTGTATACATCTATGCATTTTTCAGAACAACTCTAACTACCCATACATGCCTTTGTTTAAATAGATCCGCGTATACACGTACTTTTTATGAAATGAACCTGTGTATAGATCTATAAAAGAAAATCTTTGCAGAGCAGACCAGATCTATGAAATTACCCAGATTTCTTCAATTACTTCAACAGATTTTGCACCAGGTCTTCATCACTTCCTTTCAGATCATCGAAGAGATTCACCATTTCTAGATCTATAGATCTTGAAACTTCATCATGTTCATAGATGCATCATGGATTCAGATCTATCAATTAAGAGCAGAGTTCAACCATGCAGATATACTTCAGAGTGAAGTATTCATTAAAGCCCAGACACATGCACACACTTTGCACAATGATTTTCTTCTCCTTATATAGGTTTACCCTTTATCAATACCATGAGCCAAAACCACACCACTTCCGATGGTATTCCTAGACGGGATCAAATAGACAACCCAGCGCTCAATACAATGGGTCAATACCATGGTCGTAACCCCTAGTTTTACACTTTTAGAGCGCAATTGAGCATACGCGACTTGGCACGTACTTTCCCGTGTGCATACGCTACTTCTATTAGAAAAACCTGCGTATGCCTTGAGACACACACTTTTCATCACTGGTCTAGCACATACTGGAATTCCTTTCATCATTACATCTGAGCTGCTCTGTAGACACATCAGATTTACATCATTAATTAGTATATCAAGTCAGTTTCCATCAAGTACAACTTTCATCAAGTAGGTTTCCATCATCTTTATTAAGTGGGTTGCCATCAAGGACAACACTCTGCATTATATTGCCAACAATCTCCCCCTTTGGACTTGATGGCAACCACGATGGTGTTTGATCACAACAGATAGATACATTAAGCATAATGATATTCTCCCCCTATTCAAACACCATGTCACCCTCCCCCTTTGACATCAAGGGAAAAGGGTGGATCAACACCAACACAAGGTTTTTCTTCTCATGCCAAAAAAAAAGAGTGCTATAAATCTGATGTGCACTGAAGTTGCCATGCTCCCCCTGAGTTCATGCCGGATCTTCAAACATGTTTTGCAATGAATTTCATGAAGGACTCATACTTACATCAAAGATCCAACCAAGTGGATTTACATATGAGACTCAAGTACACAACCAAGTGGTTTTACACATGTTGACTCAACTACCCAACCAAGTGGGTTTACATATTTGAACAAGTCTTTACATGACTGAATATTACAATTTTTACATCATAGGTATCAACATGACCTTTTCATCAAATTACAAATATGACTTTTCATGACCAAAACCAGAAAGACCTCAAGAGAGAAATCATATTATAGAACCATCGTAATGCCAACAATGCATTATACTCAGCAAGGCTAATGCTCCCCCTAAAGCTGTGCATCCAATGCATCCTTTCCATATGACCAAAGCTCCCCCTTTGCTTGTGCATCCTGAACACTTTCAACATCAAATCATCAAGGCATCTTCACCCAAAATTAGAGAATGAAACATAAATATAAGAGCCAAAATACCACCAGAGACTTCAAAAAGCATTAGAGATACCAAACAGCACCATAGCTTGTGCTGAAGAAATGTTGACCCAGAAAAATGTCAGCAAGCACACATACGCGGTTTTCTGTGTATGGACTCGCGTATATACGCGACTATCTTTCAGGAAACCCACGTATCCAAATTAATCTTCAGAATTTTAATCAGATCTGATCCTCTGCATGGCAGAGACTACTCCCAGCTTCTATCTGAGATATTCGAATGCTTCCCTGGGCAGAGGTTTGGTAAATATATCAACAACTTGTTCTTTGGAGGGAACATACTCCAACTTCACCTTTTTTTCAAGAACTTGTTCACGTAAGAAATGATACTTGATGGGAATGTGCTTGGTCTTGGAATGCATAACAAGATTCTTTGAGATACTGATGGCACTTGTATTATCACACATAATGGAAATAGGAGGTGAACATTTGATTTGGAAATCTTGTAAGGTTTGCATCATCCAAAGAAGTTGAGTGCAACATGATGCTGCAGCCACATACTCTGCTTCTGCTGTAGATAAGGCAATAGAGCTTTGCTTCTTGTTGAACCAAGATACTAACCAAGGCCCCATATAGAATGCACCACCACTAGTGCTTTTCCGATCATCAACATTTCCAGCCCAATCTGCATCAGTGTAAGCATGAAGAGTAAGATCAGCATTCTTTGGATACCATAGTCCAAAGTCTTGAGTTCCTTGCAAATATTTGAATATTCTTTTGATAGCCTGAAGGTGAGATTATTTTGGATTAGCTTGGAATCGTCCAACAATCCCAACTGCATGCATAATGTCCGGTCTAGTCCTAGTGAGATAAAGAAGACTTCCTATCATAGATCTGTAATCGGGTTGGTTCACCATGGGAGAATCATCATGAGAACTGAGATTACATCCGGTTATCATTGGTGTACTTACAGGTTTGCACTCTTCCATGCCATACTTCTTCAGAATTTGCTTAAGGTATTTTTCTTGTGATAAGAATATACCATCTGCAGTTTGATGCACTTGCAAGCCAAGAAAGAATGTTATTTCCCCAAGTAAAGACATTTCAAATTCTTGCTGCATGACAGAAGCAAATTTCTGACTCATAGATTCTTCATTACTTCCAAAAATGATATCATCAACATATACCACTACAATCAATAGTTTATCATTTTCAATTTTTGTGTATAAGTTGCTATCAGTAGACCCCTTTGAAAATCCTTGTTGATGAAGATATTTGTCAAGGCGATAATACCATGCCCTTGGAGCTTGTTTGAGACCATATAGAGCCTTTTTAAGTCTACAAACAAGATTTTCATCATTTCCAAAAATGAATCCTTTTGGTTGTTCTATATAAACTTCTTCTTCTAGATCACCATTGAGAAATGCAGATTTAACATCCATTTGATAAACTTTGATTTGTTGAAAACTTGAAAAAGCAAGAAACATTCTTATGGCTTCAAGTCTAGCTACAGGAGCAAAAGTTTCTTCAAAGTCTATACCTTCTTGTTCAGTATACCCTTTGCAAACAAGTCTAGCTTTATTTCTTATGACATCCCCATTTTCATTTAACTTTTTTTTGAATATCCATTTAGTTCCAATGACATTTTTGTTATGAGGTCTTGGTACTAATTCCCAAGTGTCATTTTTTTCAATTTGATCAAGCTCTTCATTCATGGCTTGAACCCAACATTCATCTTTGCTAGATTGATTGACATTGTGTGGTTCAATGGTGGATAGAAATGCCAGATAGCTAGAGGATCCTACAAGAGTCCTTCTTGTTTGTACACCTGATGCCTTATCTCCCAAAATCTGAGATTCTGGATGATTCTTTTGAACATATCTGGAAGGAGCCTTTTCAGATAAATCATCTTCAGGTTCTTCATTGGATCCACTGTCTATATCATTCCTATTTGATGTAGAAGGAAAATAGTCACCATCATCTTCTTCTGTTGTTTGTTTTTCTTCTTTAGGGGCTGCAGGAACTCATCAATGACAACATCAATACATTCAACAATATTTCGAAGCCTTTTATTGTAACATTTGTATGCTCTGCTTGTAGATGAGTAACCAAGAAGTATCCCTTCATCTGATCTAGGTTCAAACTTGCCAAGCTTTTCATCATTATTTTTGATAAAGAATTTACTTCCAAAAACTCTAAAATGCTTCACAGAGGGAGAGTTACCATACCAGAGTTCATATGGAGTTTTGTCACTATTTACCCGGACATGTGCCTTGTTGAGAATGCTTGCTGCTGTATGTGTTGCTTCTCCCTAGAAAATGTCAGGTGTTCCAGAATCATAAAGCATAGCTCTAGCCATTTGTTGAATTGTTATATTCATTCTTTCTGCTACGCCATTTTGTTGTGGAGTGTCAGCTACATAAAACTGTCTTTTTATGCCATGTTGTTCACAAAATTCAAGAAATTGATTTGATGTATATTTTCCTCCTCGATCAGATCTAAGACACTTGATTTTTAGATCTAATTCATTTTCCACCGGTGCTTTGAAAATCTGAAATTTTTCAAATGCTTCATCTTTGTGTTTAATCAACCCAATCCAACACATTCTAGAGAAATCATCAATAAATAAGATATAGTATTCTTCCCCACGTGGTGACTTTTTCCTCATAGGTCCACATATGTTAGTATGAATGAGTTCAAGAGGCTTACTTGATGATCCTTCTTTGGCATTAAATTGTACTCTGGTCTGCTTACCGAATTGGCGAGATTTGCATATGATACTCTCTGGTAGAGTAATATTGGGAAGACCACGAACAACATTAAGTCTGCTTGATTTGTTGATTTGAGAGAAGCTTAGATGCCCCAACCTTCTATGCCATAGCCATTTTTCTGAAGATTTACTCAAGTAACATTATTCTTTGCAGTTCTTTAATACATACAGGTTACTTGGAGTTCTTTTTCCTTTTATAATAGTTTTACGTGTATCAAGATCACGAACCACACATTCTTTTGAACTAAAGACAACTTTAGTTCCTTGATCACACATTTGAATTACACTTAATAGGTTATGTTTTAATCCATCCACATGCATGACATCATTAACCTTCACCTTTTCTTTTAGAAATACAGACCCTTTTCCTTTAATTACAGCAGGGGTATCATTTCCAAATGTAACTTTCTTTTCCTTTTCTAGAGCATTATATGCAAGAAGTTTGCTTTTGTCACCTGTCATGTGTCTTGAGCATCCATTATCAATGTACCATTGATTTTCTTCACCTTCTGCAAATAACGCTATCCCACAATTTTCAACTTGTAATTCCTTCTTTTTCCATACTTTGGAACTTGAAGGAAAATCCTGTTTTGGCTGGACTTTGCTCCTGCATTCAGATTCTAAATGGCCAAAGTTATTGCAGTAAGTACATTCAACTTCATTTTGAAGAGGAGAAAAGTTGTTATAGGTGTTCTTCTTTGGTTCAATATCCATCCTTTTATTTCTTGCTTCTCTTGTCATGATGGTTTTATAGGCAACACATTGAACAACTTTATGACCAAAATTGTGACATGAGAAACATTGTCCATTGAAGTAGAAATTTTTGCGATCATGAAATCTTCTATTTGAATTTACCTGTTGGTTGTAGTTTCTTTGAAAGACATCCCTGTTAGTGTTCCTTGAATTGTGATGATCATGCTTTACCTGTAAAGATTCTTTATTCCCTTGCTGAGTGGCTGAATGTAGTAAACCAACTGTAGCTGCTTTTAGATAATTTGGTGCTGAAGCCTGAGAGGATTCTCCAGTATATCCAAGACTTGTCTTTATAAGAGGAGAACGTTGTACCTTGATAATATCATCTAAGGTTTCAGATCCTTTAGCAAATCTAAGATTCAGAGCCTTTACTTTCTCAGATTCTTTTCTTTGACTTACCACTTCACATTCTAATTTCTCAATGTGTTTCTTTGCTTCTTCAACCTGATTTTCCAGAGTCTCTATGGTTATTTTCTTTTCTTCTAAGAGAATTTTACATTCTTCTAAGCGTATTTTGAGTTGATTGTTTTCTTCAAGGAAATCATTGTCCTCTAGAGCATCCACAAAAGTATCCTTTTCATCTTTAGATTCAAATGCCATGAGAAGTCTAAGATTTTGTTCACATTCTTCCTCACTATCAGAGAACCCATCACTGTCTTCATGAGTGTAGTAAATTTTTCTAGACCGGTGCTTATTCCTTCTTGCTAGTTCCTTCCCTTTTGCAGATGTTTCTTTATAAGGACACTTAGCAGCATAATGACCAACTCTTCCACAATAAAAACATTTGAAAGGTAGCTTACCTCTGAACCGTCCTGTGCCAAGTTGAAGTTTCTTTACAAAATTTGCCTCATCTTCTTCTGAGATATATCCAGATCCTTCTGCTTTTTGAACTTCTTTCCATTTTGTAGAAGCTTTAAAAACAGCTTCTTTGACTTCAGATGGTCCTCCTCTCCTCATTTCATATGCAGTCAGTATGCCATGAAGTTGCACCACAGTAAGAGTTTGAAGATCATGTTTTTCTTCAAGAGCAGAGACTTTTGATTCAAATTTTGTTGTTAGTGATCTTAAGATTTTCTCAACCAAAGTAGATTCTACTATTGTTTCTCCCAAGTTTCTCATATGATTGACAATATCATCAAGACGTAAAAAGAAACTAGCAATACTCTCATCATTATGCATTCTCAAGTTTTCATATTCAATTCTGAGAGTTTGGAGTTTTGCACTTTTTACCTTTGCATCACCTTCATAACTTAGGATGATTTTGTCCCATATTTCCTTTGCTGTATTTAGCTGCATAACCTTGACAAATTCTGATTCAGTTAGACTTCCCAATAGTGCATTGACCGCCTTTGCATTTTTTTCATAATTCTTCTTTTCCATCGGATCTGTTGGTATTGCGGTTGGATATTGATATCCTTGTTCAAAAATGGCCCATATAGCTGCTCCCATAGACTGAATATAGGATTTCATCCTTATTTTCTAGAAGATTAAATTTCTTCCGTTAAAGAGCGGAGGCTTGATAGATGTTGTTCCATCTTGATTGCTCATCTTGCTTGATCTTCCTTCTAGCGGCTAAGCTTTTTCAGAAGGACCTGCTCTGATACCAATTGTTGGGAAAAAATACAGAGAGGGGGGGTGAATCAGTATTTAGCGCAGACAATAAAACTTTGTTATTTCTTTATTAAAAACCCATACGCTACTTTCCTTCATCCAACTAGTGTATATACGCGGATTTTCTTTACAGAACTCGCGTATATCCAGTGATCTAATTATGCATTTAGTTCTTGACTTAGATCATTGCATTACCCATTCATCAGATGTTTTAGAAAATAGTAAACAGATGTAGAAAGAACATAATAATCATCACACATAAGCAACACACAAGAACACCAGGATTTTTAGGTGGAAACCCAATTCGGGAGAAAACCACCACTGCCGTCGTCTCAGTCTTCAATCTTTATTATTAAGAAAACTTCTTACAACATGTACTGGTGTAGACTAATACCGACGTGGCGCCACGGTTACAACGCTTCGTTTGACCTCTTCTAGAAGGGAGCTACAACACCCTACTCTCATTTACCAGCCTCTCCTGGAAGAGAGCTACTACCCCACGATATAAGCACCAGCTATAAATGACATATATAAAAGCCGAGGTTTTCAATATGATCCTTACCCGTCATGTTTCATCGATTTTCATCCTCGATGTTCATGTTGGAAATATGATGCAGGATGTTGTCCTTGATGGCAACCCACTGAATGAAGATGAAGACATGCGACTGTTGACATGTGTTGTCCTTGATGGCAATTCACCTGATGAAGTTATGCTTGACTTGATGGACTTATTAAATGATGTAAATCTGATATGATATAATGTTTGTTGACAATATGATGCTGAATGTTGTCCTTGAATGTACTTGATGAAGATGATGAAACACTTGATGGTGTACTTGATAAATATGGTTTGACGACTAAGAGTGATGTATCTGGTATGAAGAAATGAAGAAGAATTCAGCATGTACTAATTATATGATGAAAAAGTATGTCTCTTGTTATCTGGGATTAGCTAGAAGAAATGCGGCGTCAATACGTGAAAGAGCGTTAGAAGTCAGCGTATGCGAAGAGCGTTCCAAGTATGGCTATGGGCAAAAGCGCTCATAAAGTGCAAAACCAGGGGTAACCAACATGGTATTGACCCATTGTATTGGGTAATGTTTCGACTAAATGACCCTGTCCAGGAATACCATCAGAAGTAATGTAGTTTTGGGCTCATGGTATTGAAAAAGGGTAAACCTATATAAAGGAGAAAGAATTTCATTGTGCAAATCATGGTCACGGTGCAAGATGTCTGACTTGAATGAATACTTCTCTTTGAAGTGATCGGTGAAGGTTACTTGAATGATGCGTCTAAATTCATGATGCACGATGATGAAAGTCTAGATAGAATGTGCTTGTATTTTCCAGATCTGTTTATGGAATGATTAGATCCAAGAAGAGGCGAACATCTGTCTGAAGTGAAGGGTTAAATCTGTGTGAAGTATCTGTTCTGAAGAAATGCAATGACCTAAAATCTCTAAAGAACCATACGCTAGTTCGCCGAAGAGGAAGCGCGTATATACGCGGCTTCGCTGAAAGAAAAGCGCGTATGCGCAATTAAATTGGTTCTATAATCTATCTGAAGATATCTGTTGATTAATTGTGAATGGAAAAGCTGACGTATATCTGCGTGATGAAAGTAAAAAGCGCGTGGCAAGCTTAGGGATTCTTGAAATCATGGGGTAAAAATGACAATCTATTCTCTTTTGTATTCTTTTATATGCGTATTCTCTTTTGTTATGATTTGGGCCATCAATTTGGTTGTATGATTGAGCTTAAATGTGCGAAGGACGATCTGAAAATATGATGAAACATGGCCTACAAGTATTGTTCTATTGAAGTTGTTGGATCCAGTGTGAAAATTGATGAAACGTGTTCCGAAGGGGTGCTAAGGGTTGTAGCCTTCAGTCAGGGGGTTGTAGCTCCCTTCCAGGTGAGGCTGGTAAACGAGATCAGGGGGTCGTAGCTCCCTTCCAGGAGAGGCTGAGTCAGGGGGTTGGAGCTCCCTTCCAGGAGAGGCTGGTAAACGAGCGCAGGTGGGTGCCTGCATGCTGGTAGGAGTCTGCACCAGCACATATGTTGTAAGATGTTTTCTCTATAATAAAATATTGAAGGCTGAGCAACTGCAGTGGTGGTTTTCTCCTGACTTGGGTTTCCACCTAAAAAATCCTGGTGTTCATGTGTGATGCTTCGTGTGATGGTTTATTCTGTTCTTACTGCACATGTTTACTGTTTATTGAATATCTGATGACTAAATGATGGAGTTTAAGTAAAGAATTAATGACATAATTAGTTCTCTGTGTATACATGAGTTTAATATAGGGTATCCGCGTATATACGCGAGTTTGATTCAGGAAAGTAGCGTATGGGTTTTGAAGTAAAGAAAAAGTTTTGAATATGCTGTAAATACTGATTCACCCCCCCCCTCTCAGTATTTTTCCAACATATCAAACAGCTCTAACACAACCCTTCACTTATCTGTAAACATACTTTTCCCAATGCTTCAAACAGAACAGTGAAACCACTGTAACCAGAATATCAGAGATAACCCAGACTACAGAATAGATATCCAGAATCACATTCAACCTTGAGAAAATATAAGTTTAGATACCATACGTGCCTTTGTTTAAACAGATCCGCGTATACACACGCTTTTCACTAAATGAACCCGCGTATACATCTATGCATTTTTCAGAACAACTCTAACTGCCCATACGCGCCTTTGTTTAAATAGATCCACGTATACACGCACTTTTTATGAAATGAACCTGCGTATAGATCTATAAAAGATAATCTTTGCAGAGCAGACCAGATCTATGAACTTACCCATATTTCTTTAATTACTTCAACAGATTTTGCGCCAGGTCTTCATCACTCCTTTTCAGATCATCCAAGAGATTCACCATTTCTAGATCTAGAGTTCTTGAAACTCCATCATGTTCATAGATGCATCATAGATTCAGATCTATCAATTAAGAGTAGAGTTCAACCATGCAGATATACTTCAGAGTGAAGTATTCATTAAAGCCCAGACACATGCACACCCTTTGCAAAATGATTTTCTTCTCCTTATATAGGTTTACCCTTTATCAATACCATGAGCCAAAACCACACCACTTCCGATGGTATTCTTGGACGGGATCAAATAGACAACCCAGCGCTCAATACAATGGGTCAATACCATGGTAGTAACCCCTGGTTTTACACTTTTATAGCGCAATTGAGCATACGCGACTTGGCACGTACTTTCCCGCGTGCATACACTACTTCTACTAGACAAACCCGCGTATGCCTTGAGACACACTTTTCATCATTGGTCTAGCACATCCTGGAATTCCTTGCATCATTAGATCTGAGTTTCTCTATAGACACATCAGATTTACATCATTAATTAGTATATCAAGTCAGTTTCCATCAAGTACAACTTTCATCAAGTAGGTTGCCATCATCTTTATTAAGTGGGTTGCCATCAAGGACAACACTCTGTATTATATTGCCAACAGTTTAACCTAAGTCTAAAACCACTTTGAGCCTTGTCATATCATTCAAATCCATATCATATCATTTATTTTTCACTCTCGTGCTTTCAAATTAAAAAATAATCCACTTTTCATTTTTTCACTGTTTCGTAGCGAATTGTATGGCAAAACAACAGATTTCGCTACGAAACTGCCTGACATTTCCATAGCGAATCTGTCAGCAATTTAACTGTTTTTGCTGCAAAACTAGATTTTTCGATAGAAAATGATAGAGCAGTGTGATATGTCAAGTTTTTTATGGTTAAAGACATAGGTGAGGTCAGCAAATTAGTTATCATAATCACCAAGCATGCAAGGTCGTATTTTCTGTAATCATTGCCTCTTGTGGTCACATGTGTCATCATTTTCCATCAACTTGTCGAATTAATTTTTAAACCTTGCCCCTAAGCTGCTCTTTGTCATTCGTTGTCCAAATTCTTGCATGTAAAGCATCCCAGTGTCACTTTTGGAGAGCTGGTTCACCACACAAAATATGTTTTTGTCTAGTTTTGATTTTGCAGGTGTCACAAGCAAGGAGGAAGCAAGATTATAAAGGATCAATGGCATCGAAGAAAGAAAATAAAGTAGGTTACTCTGTGAGGTATGAACCTAAGTATTTGAAAATTTTAAATTAAGATCGTGCTATGGAGGCCTTCAGGAAGGTTTGTTGCCTACAATTTTGTCAAAAGCTGCAAGGTTTTCATGTCCAGATATCTAAAGACTTTGCAACAAATTTCACAGGGATAGCCTCAAAGGTTGGTGTATTAAACCTCACACTGTCACCTGATGCTATCTTCTCAAGCTACAAAAATACCCAGAGGTGGCGATGAATGGCTCAAAGGTACAAAATTCAGAATGAAAAGTTGTGAATAATTTCTCAAACAAGAGCACAGAGGAGTTGACATGACAAATGGCATCCTTAGAGGTTATATGAAAGAAAATTATGCAAAACGGTTGTTGGTGGTCCAGAAATACTTTACCTGCGAAGGGAGGTTTCACATGGTTTACTCTTATCATTTCAGACTCCTTATGCATTTCGTTGGTTAGCAACCACTTGACCTACCTTTCTTTTTATTTAGAAGTTTGGGGAATATGTCAGTTAAGGTCCAAGCCAAGGATGAGGGTAGTGAAACATTAGTTTTTCACCATGGCCTGATCAAATTGTTAGTAATGGAGGAATTAAAAAGGTTAAACTGATATTGGACCTCTTTTATTTTCATGAGTGGATATGAAGTAGACTCAGTGACACCAAAGAATATTTCAAAACCAAAGAGTACTCCATCTCCAGCTATAATAGAAGAAATTAATGAAGAAGGAGGACAACCTCCTGTGGAACCAATGTACATTGAAGTTGAACCTCTGCAAGAGACTAATATCCCTCAGTCATCACCTACAAGACAAAAACAGAGAATTAGTAAACACAGTAGAAGGAGGGTAACAAGGAGACAAACCTTTGCCAAGGAAAACCTGGAAGACATCCTCCAGGAAATAGACATTGAAGAATCCCAAATTGTACAGGTAGAAGACATTGAAGGAGATAGAAGAAAAATACAGAAAAGTAAGTCTATCAAGAAGTTGGATTTTGCAGGAGAGGATTTTGGTTTCATTTTCCAACCAAGGAAGCCAATGACTAGGTCACAACTTGCAAAGGATGCCATGGAAAGAAAAATAGAAGAGAATATTAGTGAAGGTAAGCAACGAAAAGGCATCATAGACCTATCTCTAGCAGCAAAAGAGGTATTTTTACAAAGCAAAGGAAAATAACATGTTGAGGAAAATATTGAAGTGAAAATTTTGCAAGAGAAATTAAGAGAGGCTAGGGGAGAAGTAGTTGAAGTCAAGTTGGAATTAGAAGAGGCCAAGGTGGAGAAAGAGATGAAGGAGCAGCTGGAAAAATTATGATAAGACCTTTTCAAATGCCAAGAATATGCTAAAGAGAAGTCTTCCTCTGAGGAAGGCGGTGAAAAACACAAGGAATATGAATCTATGGTTACAGTCTAAGAGAAAAAAGCTTAAAGGGCAGGTCAAAGAGTTGGAAGACCAAATGTACATGATCCAAGAATAACTGAAGAAAAGAGGGTTGAAGATTAGATTGGTAGATGAACTTGAGGTACAACCTGTTGTTGCTGAAGATAAAGTACCCAAGGAATGAGGATTTTATCTAAAAAAAATTTGTTTAAGTTTACAGCTTGCAGGTAACACCAATTTTGGTTTAGAAGATGAATTTTTGAAGAAAATTACCAAATCTACTTTTTCAGCCAAATCAAGCAGTTTCGTAGCGAGGTCCAAGCTTGAGGGCTGAAATTCGCTACGAAATTTCTGAAGAATTCTTTTTATTTAGAAAATAAGTTTGATGGAGACCCAAGGAGGGAAATCGATGGTATTTAGTTATTATGACCTGAAAAACACTTTTTTATTAGCAAAGGGGGCAGAAAAGGAGGTTAAATGGCAAAAGTGGACACACTGCAAAATTTCGCTACAAAATTGCCTAAAGTCACTCTGTTTTTGCAACGAAATATTTTTTGAGAGTTTTGAAAGTTTGAATAGCATATGGAAGGACAACCAACTACCTGGGGACATTCAAGTAGACAGTGGGCCATCCCAACAGAGATCCATTACTTGGAAGATGTGTCACTCATCCAAATCAACATGAAGACAAAGTTCTAAATAATGTTTATCTTTTCTTAAAAAAATAGGATAGTTGTATCTTAAATATTGGGGTACATTCATGTTTTAGTGATGGAGAATGATACTCGAGCATCTTATCCTTATCCATGTAATTATCCCACTAATAGAGAAGTGGATGAAATAAATGTAAAGTAGAGTCCTATTAGAAGAGTAAGTCTTTAGAGACTAGGAGTCTTTTTCTGTTCTATAAATGTAGCTTTTAGTTATGATTAGGTGTCAAAGTCATGGTTCGATGATATAGCCAACTAGGAAGATCCTATGTAAGAAAAAGATGTCTATTTATAGACAGGAAATTGAATGAGAAAGGGTTGAAGAATGCTTTTGACACCACCACTATTGTAAATCTTGAATATTAGTAATAGACAATGATGGTGTTTTTCTGCTCAACCTAAGATTCTTTGACTGTTACATTGAGTTTATACCTTATCTTTGCTTAATATATTTTCTCAATGTATTGATGTTAAATTACTCAGAATTCATGCCCTCATGCTTTGACTTCCTTTGACATTAATTTTATTGAATAGTTTCCGTTGTTAGTATTATCTTTTTCCATTGAATAGTAGAAGCCTCATCTTCCACAAGTAGAATTATTTATCACTAACTCCATACTGACTCCATGAGCCCAATGGTAGTGAAATCTATCCCATTTTTCACCTACAATTAAATACACTAAGACACTCACAGAGTTAGCCATCTGTTTTAAGACCTAATTGAGAAAATCATTAGATAAATTGAGAGAGCCCTCTTAGGCTAAAGAGGCTAATCCTTAGTCAAAATTTGGTTTGAAAGAGTTACTCTAAGTTGTTTGGTGCAATATCCCATCAGGAAAAATTTAGAGATAACATTTTGGTGTGTCTGTCGGGAGTCTGAAGACATATTTCCAAAAGTTTGTGCTCAAACAGTGAATCTGAACTCTTGGAGGTAGCAGGAGCTCAGAACTTTTCGAGACTGCAGAAACTACCTTGGTGATTCCACTATAAATTTTCTTGCTCAAAGGTAGATTCGAGAAAAATATACAAAAAGAGAAATCCAGATCCTAACCCACCTACCATTGTGGATAATCCAGAGAGGATTCTCAGGGGCATTGGAAACAGCTCTTCAAAATCAGGTATTTCATCACATTCAAGAGCTTTGTCCTCTGAAATTATTCGAAGTCCTGAAGATAGGAAATTTGATGATAAAATTGTAGAAGTATTTTTTAGGTCTAAGACTGAAAATGAATTGACTGATATAATAGCAGACTTGCAAAGACTAGGTATTAACACATCATCCCTAGTATCTAAAGAAGAAAAAGAAGAATTTTGGAAAACAGTCACATCAGAGCTGTTGTTAGAGAGGGAGTCTTTTGAAAACTTAAAATAATTAGATCCATTTGAGTTCTTATTGAAAATAAAATCTGGCATACCTTTGCTTGAGTGGAGTTCATTTATATCTAGACTACAGATACCATCTACACCACCTCCTAACAGCTCATCTTCACCTACTAAATTTTCCAAAGAATCAGAAATCAATCTCATTTGGTGTCCTTCCCCATACTATAATTCTTGTCATCATGGCTGTAATTTTCCCTCCTCCTCCTCCTGTTGGACCTGCAAGGTATGCTCCACTTGTCCTCCTTGTTGTTCTTCATGACCTCCCAGATGGATACTCAACTATAATTAAAAACTTTGGGAGTAAAGAGGATATATCAGTTGAGGAGCATGTGGATCAATTCAATGATATCATTGATAGAGAGGAGGTAGACCATGAAGATTTAAAAATGAGATTATTTTCCCAGAGTTTCACTGATGAAGTAAGAAAATGGTTTAAGGCCTTAGCTCCAACAAGTTTACAAAATTAGGACCAGCTAGAAGATAGTTTTTTGACCAAGTGGGGGAGTAAGGTGAATCCAGTGCAAGCCCTAACATAATACAACAATTTCAAAAGAGCCTTAGATGAATTTTTCAAATACTTCTATAATAGGCTTAACAAAGTCTATAACTCCATACCTTCTCATATTAAACATCCTCCAGGAGCTTCTCAATTACACTATGCAGAGGCATTTGATTATGAGTTTTCCATATTGCTTAGGGAAAGAGAGTTTGATTCTCTAGCAGAAATTCAAAATGATGCAGTAAAGGTGGAAGTAAACATGATAGCTTCCAAGAGGTCTAATATGGGCGAATCCAAATTGAAAGAAGAAGAAAAAACTTCATCCTCAGATGCTAAATTTGAAGACTATGGAAAAACTCATGGATAGACTTGTTCTTGGAGCCACTCCCTTACCTCCTGCACAACATGATCCACAGATCAGAAATCCACAATTTAGGAGGCCTCAAAATAAACAAAGACAAAGAGAAAACAAAAATAAACCTGACCCACAAGCGAGGCCTCCCTTTCAACAACATTTTCTTGATGAAGAGGAAGCTCAGCCTGAGTTTCAAGAGGATATTGTCCATTGTCTAGATGAAGATATGCATGGGATGTTTCTAACTAAGGAAGAGCATGATAAGTCTAGTCATGAATTGAAAAAATATGAGGGACAATATGATTACCTAAAGGGTTATCAACATGCCATATTTGAAATAAAAAAGAAATATAATCTAAGAAACAGAAATATTCCCATCACCACAAATAAAACTTAGCCAAAGAAGGATGTTCCTAAAGTAGCTGAGCCAAAGAAGTACCCACCACCTCCACCTCCTACCAAAGAAGTTGAAAAATCCACATCTACTTTGAATCTAGAGAATAAGATATCTAAAATTAATATTCATGTCCCCTTTGGAGAATTCTTTTGACACTACCACTATTGTAAATCTTGAATATCAGTAATAGACAGTGATGGTATTTTTTTGCTCAACCTGAGATTCTTTGACTATTTCAATGAGTTTATACCTTATATTTTCTTAATATCTTTTCTCAATGTCTTGATGTTAAATTACTCAGAATTCATGCCCTTGTACTCTGACTTCCTTTTGACATTAAGTTTATTGAATAGTTTCTATTGTTAGTGTTATCTTTTTCCATTGAACAGTAGAAGCCTCAGCTTCCACAAGAAGAGTTATTTATCACTGACTCCATGAGCCCAATGGTAGTGAAATCTATCCCATTTTTCACCTTCAATCAAATAAACTAAGACACTCACAGAGTTAGCCATATGTTTTAAGACCTAATTGAGAAAATAATTAGATAAATTGAGAGAGCCCTCTTAGGCTGAAGAGGCTAATCCTCAGTCAAAATTTGGTTTGAAAGAGTTACTCTAAGTTTTCTGGTGGAGTAGCCCATCAGGACCAACTTAGAGATAACATTTTGGTGTGTCTGTCGGGAGTTTGAAGACATATTTCCCAAATTTTGTGCTCAAACAGTGAAGCTAAACTCTTAGAGGTAGCAGGAGCTCAAAAATTTTCGAGGCTTCAGAAACTACCTTGGTGACTCCACTAGAAATTTTCTTGCTCAAAGGTGGCTTCGAGAAAAATATACAAAAGGAGAAATCCAGATCCTAATCCACCTACCACTGTGGATAATCTAGAGAGGATTCTCAAGGGCATTGGAGGTAGCTCTTCAAAATTAGGTATTCCATCACATTCAAGAGCTTTGTCCTCTAGAATTATTCGAAGTCCCGAAGATAGGAAATTTGATGATAAAATTGAAGAATTTTTTTTAGGACTAAGACTGAAAATGAATTGAATGATATAACAGTAGACCTGCAAAGACTAGGTATTGACACATCATCCCTAATATCTAAAGAAGAAAAAGAAGAATTCTAGAAAACAGTCACATCAGAGTTTTTGTTAGAGAGGGAGTCTTTTGAAAACTTAAAAGAATTATTGCCATTTGAGTTCTTGTTGAAAAGAAAATTTGGCATACCTTTGCCTAAGTGGAGTTCATTTATATCTAGACTACATATACCATCTACACCACCTCCTAACAGCTCATCTGCACCTACTATTTTTCCAAAGAATCATAAATAAATCTCATTTCATGTCCTTCCCCATACTACAATTCTTGTCATCATGGCTAGAATTGTCCCTCCTCCTCCTCCTGTTGGACCTGCAAGGTATGCTCCACTTGTCCTCCCTGCTATTCTTCATGACCTCACAGATGGATACTCAACTAGAATTAAAACCTTTGGGAGTGAAGAGGATATATCAGCTGAGGAACATGTGGATAAATTCAATGATATCATTGATATAGAGGAGGTAGAGCATGAAGATGTAAAAATGATATTATTTTCCCAGAGTTTTAGTGATGAAGTAAGAAAATGGTTTAAGGCCCTAGCTCCAACAAGTTTACAAAATTAGGACCAGATAGAAGATAGCTTTTGGACCAAGTGGGGGAGTAAGGTGAATCCAGTGCAAGCCCTAATAGAATACAACAATTTCAAAAGAGCTTTAGATGAATTTTTCCAAGACTTCTCTAAGAGGTTTAACAAATTCTATAACTTCATACCTACTCATTTTAAACATCCTCCAGGAGCTGCTCAATTACACTATGCAAAGGCATTTGATTATGAGTTTTCCATCTTGCTTAGGGAAAGAGAGTTTTCTTCTCTAGCAGAAATGCAGAATGATGCAGTAAAGGTGGAAGTAAACATGATAGCTGCCAAGAGGTCTAAGATGGGAAAATACAAATTGAAATAAGAAGAAAAACCTTCATCCTCAAATGCTAAATTTGATTCTAAATTTGAAGACTACGGAAAAACTCATGGATAGACTTGTTCTTGGAGCCACTCCCTTACCTCCTACACAACATGATCCACAGATCAGAAATCCACAATTTAGGAGGCCTCAAAATCAGTAAAGACAAAGAGAAAACCGAAATCAGCTTGACCCACAAGCGAGGCCTCTCTTTCAACAAAATTTTCTTGATGAAGAGGAAGCTCAGCCTGAGTTTCAAGAGGATATTATCCACTGTCTAGATGAAGATATGACTGGGATGTTTCTAACTAAGGAAGAGCATGATGAGTCTAGTCATGAATTGAAAAAATATGAGGGACAATTTGATTACCTAAAGGGTTATCAACATGCCATATTTGAAATGCAAAAGCAATAAAATCTAAGAAACAAAAATATTCCCATCACCACAAACAAAACTTAGCCAAAGAAGGATGTTCCTAAAGCAGCTGAGCCAAAGAAGGACCCACCACCTCCACCTCATGCCAAAGAAGTTGAAAAATCCACATCTACTTTCAGTATAGAGAATAATATCTCTAAAATTAATATTCATGTCCCCTTTGGAGAATGCTTTTGACACTACCACTATTGTAAATCTTGAATATCAGTAATAGATAGTGATGGTGTTTTTCTGCTCAACCTGAGACTCTTTGAATGTTGCAATGAGTTTATACCTTATCTTTGATTAATATCTTTTCTCAATGTATTGATGTTAAATTACTCAGAATTCATGCCCTCATGCTCTGCCTTCCATTTGACATTAAGTTTATTGAATAGTTTCTATTGTTAGTGTTATCTTTTTCCATTGAATAGTAGAAGCCGCAGCTTCCACAAGAAGATTTATTTATCACTAACTCCATGAGCCCAATGGTAGTGAAATATATCCCATTTTTCACCTGCAATCAAATACACCAAGACACTCACAGAGTTAGCCATTTGTTTTAAGACCTAATTGAGCAAATCATTATATAAATTGAGAGAGCCCTCTTAGGCTGAAGAGGCTAATCCTCAATCAAAATTTGGTTTGAAAGAGTTACTCTAAGTAGCCTGGTGGAGTAGCCCATTAGGACCAATTTAGAGATAAAACCAAGGAAAATGATCCACAATACAATATAATTCACAATGATTTTCTTGAACTAGACCAATCACCCAATCACACTATGACCTACAACCCAACCATAAAATTATGCAACAATGAAACTTATACCTCCCAACAATGCCTCTCCAACTCTAGGCAGATTGACTCTTCTACAATAATGACTCTTTTACAATTTTACAATGATGATTTTTACAATAATGACTTTTGACACGACCTGATACTTGACTTGACATTGCTTCTTTGAACACTAGCAGCTGCTGAGGTATTGTTGTTCTTGCTTCAAGTAATGGTACTTTGGTGTTGCATTTTCCTTCTAGTATGTGTCTAATTTGTCCTATTGGTTCCTCCTTCCTGCACATGCACAATACCCAAACCAATATACAAACAAAATACTTACACTATCCTGCAAACCATATGTCAGAGAAATATTCAAAATTCAAATGTAAATACGTTCAACATTTATGAACAAAACCCAATCAAACATATATACAAAATACTTACACTGTCCTAAAAAACACAGTTCAGAGATGATATTCAAATTAAAATTCAAACACTAATCATACATGCCTTGTTCTAGCAAACTTACCCTTGACTATCGATGTGTTTTTCTTGACTTCTAGAATCTCAATATTGCATTTGTTGTATCTGTGTAATTTCATATCTCCAAGGACTGAAATTTTGTCATGTGGTAGCCTTCTAAGTCCTCTTTCCAACCCCATAGGTATAATCAAAATTGGATTATTCAAGAAATATTTATGTCCAATCTCCTACAATGACCTGATTATAGACTGGTTCAGTAGAGCGAACTTGTACGAAGTGCCACATGTCACTTTTTTAACCTTTGGTCCTGAAACCAATGCACAACAAACTAAAGACCATCCTCTTTCTATCAATTTTTATGAAATTTGAATTCAATGCTCAGACAGAAAGTTATGATGATTTTCCCAAGGTCACCTCTTTGACATGAAATTCGAGAGCCTACAAAAACCCTAACTTCCTCAAATCATATCTCCGAAAATAAAGTGAACCAATATCTAAAATTTGGACACTAGCTTCACTAGGATTTCACCCAAATGGGTTTTTATTTTCAGCATCTGAAGCTTTGCAAAAAAAAATTATAGCGAAAATTCCTTGATGACCTGTTATAAGTAGCGAAATCCTTACACGAGGAGGATATGAGGATCACAATTTATATAAATGCTTAGGTTGAGAGGGTATTCAACAAGTGAACATTGGATGGATTTTAGGAGCTTAAAAAATTATCAATTATTGACAATTCAATGACCACAACCAATGATTAGTGTCATGCCACAACCCCATGGGGTTTTAGCCCACTAACTGGGGTTACTAAATTCAAACACGAATATCTCTCAAACCGTGAAGAATTACGTGGCATGCCATATATCAACAAAAACATATAGAAAAGTATAAACCATCCAAAATATCCATGACTCGGAATAGATTAAGTTTTCAAGTCAAAATTCCTATGCAAGATTGGGTTAGCCCTTGGTGCTACTTGGGTTGATATCAATGACAACCACTAATCAAAAATCTCCCCCTTTGGCATTAATGGCAACACAAGTACTCCCCCTGTGATCATGAAACCTCTTCCTACAACATTCTCTCCCTCTTTGTCATCAATGGAAAAGGGTAACAAACCCTAACAAACGTCATCCTGTGGACATGTACACACCTCAAGTCCCCATTTTTTTTTACTTAGATAGATCAGAGAAAGAGTATAATGAGAACGTGGGAGAATTCCAAGCTTTAGGCGAAGATACTAAAATTCTTCATGAGGTAATGGTTTGGTAAAGATGTTAGAAATTTGTTCCTTTGTGCCAACATATTCAAGCTTGGTATTATTTTCGATGACCTTCTCTCAAAAGAAATGATATTTGATCGGAATTTTATTTTTTTTGGAATGCATCACAGGATTCTTGGAGATACTGATGGCACTGGTGTTATCACAAAACATGGGAATAGGCTCATCAAACTTGACTTGAAGATCTTGCAAAGTTTTATTCATCCAGAGAACTTGAGTACAATAGGTTGTTGCCACGATATATTTTTCTTCTGCTGTGGATAATGAGATTGAAGACTAATTTTTACTTAACCATGAAACAAGGCAACCACCTAGATATAATGTTGCTCCATTGGTACTCTTTCAATCATCAACACTTCCTCCCCAATCTACATCTGTATAAGCTTATATAACTATATTATTTCCTCTCAGATACCATAAACCATATTTTTTTGTGCCCTTAAGATATCGGAGAATTCTTTTGACGAAAATAATATGATATTTTTTGGGTGCTGCTTGGAATCTTGCTACTTGTCCAACTACCTACATTATGTCTGGCCGAGAATTTGTTATATATAGAAGACTACCAATCATAGATATATACAACCTCTGGTCCACATCCTTTCACGAATCATCTAAACTTAACTTGCAACCTGTTACCATTGGGCTAAGGATAGGCTTGCAATCTTCCATCATGAATTTGTCTAGCATTTCCTTGATGGACTTGGTTTGATATATAAATATTCCTTTATCCTGCTAAGATATCTGAAGCCCTAAAAATTATGTCATCTCTCCAAGTAGATACATTTCAAACTCACTTTGCATCTTTGTGGTAAATTTTTTACTTAATCTATCATCATTGCTTCCAAAAATTATATTGTCATCATATACCTTGATAATTGTTAGGTTATCTTGATCCATTTTCACAGATATTGTTGTCGGTGCTTCCTTTCTTGAATCCTTGTTGATGCAGATATCCATCAAGATGAGCATACCAAGCTCTAGGAGCTTTCTTGAGATCATATAGTGCCTTCTTTAATCTGCAGACGTAGTTTTCCTTTTAAGAGAGAAGAAAACATTTGGGTTATTCAATGTAAACTTCTTCTTCCAATTCACCATTTAGAAAGGCTGACTTAACAGCCATTTGGTAGACCTTGATTTTTCTCAAGTATGCATAAGCAAGAAACATTTTGATAGCTTCCATTCTGGAAATGAGAGAAAATGTTTCTTCAAAATCGATTCCTTCAACTTGTGCATATCCTTTGCATAGCATTATTTCCTTATTCCTGGTAACCTATCCATCCTCATTCAATTTGTTTCTGAAGACCCATTTAGTACCAATAACATTTTTATTTGCAATATTCCAAATCTGGAACATCACAACAAGCCTGCTGAAATAATGCACTCCTGGGAGATTGATGCACAGAAATGAGTTTATAGCCCTTGGATCCCTTAGATCAGTAGATCTGGAGTCTAGATCCAAAAGGGGAGAAAAAACAAATCAAACTAGGTGTGGTAGACAGATCTCCCACCACCTAGTCTAGCTGAAAAACACCCTACAAGAGGGGTGTTGTGTAGATTAATCCGTCTTGCGGACAAGACCGATCTCTCTAGTACTAAAAGTAACTAGCAACAAACAACCAATTATACTAATCTCTCTCTAAGCATACAAGATTGATAAAAATGCTATATAGGTGTAAGGCCTACCTTATGTCCAACGCTTGCTTGATCTCATTGAAGTCCTTCCCGTGCACTTGAAAGAACGTTCCTCGTGAATCTGCAGTCACAAACAAGCAAAAATATTACATAGCACCTGTATAGACATTATCATAAATCATACTCATCATAATGATCAAGGAATTTATGAAATAAACCATAAATAGACAGTTTAATGAGAGAAATGAGTATATTTGTATTAACTTCAAATAAAGAAAACCTTTACAACCTGTGCCTTGATGTCGTGCAGGTCCTCCCGGGGTCTGAAGCAGGACTCTCTTCTAATTTGACAAGCATTGCACTCTTTGAACCAAGACAGATAGAGATGAGTGATTTAACCTCACAGAAAGTCTTAGTTAAATGAGTCTGAATCTCAACAGCATTTAACCTCAAATATCTTAAAGCTTGAACTCCCCTTGAGGCTACCCAAGGCCTCTTTTTATAGTGGAAAAGAGGAGGTTTTATGTTCTAAAAAGAAGGGATAGAATCCTCCTTCATCAAGTGAGGGATTATCTCCTTACATCAAGGGGTTAGCTCCATCAAGTGAGGGATGCATGAACCTTCTCAAAGCGTATCCATTCCCGAAAATTCCCATCTAGAATCTTCTAGAATTCATCTGAAATTCACTTTTTATCTTTACTTTCTCGCCTTTTTGAGTTTTATAGAGGTCCGCACCCATGACACAAGGAACGTGCAGTATGGTTCCGCAGGCAAGCTGAACTTTAGGTGCGGGACCGCATGAAATGAATAGAGAAAGTGCGATACCAATGTCAAGGGGATTTTTAGGAAATTTTCTCTGATTTTGAAAGCTTGACATGAGGAGCTGATATGTTAGACTTGCAAAAGGAGGAAGTATGAGTAATAATGAGCTCATACTCATAGTAAAATGTCAGGATGACAGTTTTTAGTGTAACAAGGGGCTGCAGCTATGCACAACAAACTGCTTCAGAAATAACGCAGTCTTGGACAGTATGAGCAGGAGGCCATCAAACATGATTAACTTATAATTATATAGCAGAAAATCAGAATTACAATGAAGCTCTTTCAATATAAAGTAGAATACAGGAGACAATAGAGCAAGAATCTTCAGAAAAGAAGGTTGCAACACATGTATAAACTGTCAAATGGCTCAACAACATTATTTTAAGGAGTTGCAGTAGCTGAACATTACATCTCAGATATAGGATAGATCTATGGACAAAACAGTAGATCTGTTTCAGATCTGGAAACTAGAAAGTCTTATTTACAAGATCCCCTTGGGGTTTTGACCAAATCATGCACTACAAAGAGTAGATCTGAGTTTTAAGTTGCAGATCTGCAAAATTCTTCAGAAATTTCTGAAGATGAATTTACATTAAAACAGATCAGATCTAAACAGAACATGGATCAGCACGCTAATCCATGGATCACCAAAGTGAAAGGAAAATCCCAGCATCAGAGATCTCTCATAAAAAATGGGATCAAAACACCCTTCAGAGCCTCTAATGAAAATAACGCATTTCCTCAATGAAAACTATGTTGTAGCTTGAATTAAAATGATGGCTTGGTGCCAAGATACAAATTTGAAGCTAAAACAGTGGATGCACTCTTCCAGGAGGTTAAAAGACACACTCCATGAGAAGAGGCTCCAATACAAGCTATATCTCTGCAGATCTATAGTTCCACTTGCTGCAGCCTACAAAAGCAAGCAAACCCTCACTGGATCTGCATTGTAGTTGGAAGTAGAGCTTGGCCCAAAGCCTGATAGTGGATCAAAACATAAAATACTCCTCCAATAATCCTCAAGGGAAGACGTGAAATCCCTGCATAGGAACTCCAAGTGCTAAGCAACACAATTCTCCACTAAACAACAGAGAATAATATTTGTCTAAACAGACAAGATACTCAGAAATATAATCAATCAACAACCTTCTCTTGCTACCTTCCCCTTCCTTTTATAAGATGAGATCTTTTGCAAACCCTAAACCACCTTGATGAGTTAGCTCCTTTCACATGAGGGGCATCCTTCTAGAACTGCGTTGTCCCTTTATGAGGTTCATTGAATCTAGACAACGCTGTAGATTTGGTCAAGGTTGACCCAGTCTCACTACTCAAACCCCTTTCACACCTGAAAGTGATTTATTTACATGGCCATGATTTATCCTTGTTCACATGGGCATTGATTTAATCAGTCTTTTCAAGAGTTTTACATTTCCTCCTTTATTCATTTATTCATGCAACAGAAAGTAAAACAAAAATGTATATTCCTCTTAGCTTAGGCTAAGTGGGAATATTACATTATCCTTTGGTCGTGGAACCAATTCCCAAGTATCGTTATTCTCAATTTGATCCATTTCTTCATTCATAGTTGCTACCCAGTGTTCATCTTGACTAGCTTCCTCAAAATTTCTAGGCTCAAAAGTTGCTAAAAAATCAAGGTGGGCTTGTTGTGATGAACAAAGCTGTTGAATTCTTCTGGTTCCAATTCCTTCATTTATGTTGTCGATGATTTGATTTTATGGATGATTCTTTTGACACAATTCTTTTAAATATTTTGGAGAATTTTATTGTACATCTTGCTGATCATTTCTTATTTTATTTTGGTTGACTGTTGTTTCCTTATTTGATTGGTCTTGTTATGGAGCTTCTTCTTCATCCTTCACAAATTCTCCCTTGCATCTCTCAGATTTTCTTGAAGGGATAATTTCATCGTCATACTTTGTAACATAATCTTCATCAAAAGTAACATGTATGCTTTCCACTATCTGTTTTCGCCTCAGATTGTAGCATCTATAAGTCTTCTACAATTTTTTGTAGATGTTCTATGCTTGATGCAAATTTACCTTTTATCCCCAATATCAGTTAGCAATCACATAAACAAGAAAGTAAAATGCTGATAGAACATACTAGTAGATCAATAGAAGACAAGCCAAAGTATATAAGTGTGTTGGTGCGTTATGGTGGTCAAAAGGATGTTTCAACCAGAAAAGTCTCAATACGGTTAGCCAACCAAAAGTGTCACACAACCCTCTAGGATAGCCAGATCATTCAATCCCAAAAGTCAACAAAAGTCAACGTTGTCACAGTCAATGGTCAATGCAAATAGCATTAGTAGAAAATTCAACGTATCCAAGTCAAAGTAAACATCCAGCCTTGGGATTTGTGCCAAAAATGTGGATTGAGGAAATCGAAAGTTTGGGAGAGTTTCGGGTTAATTTGACCAAGCGTTGACCAAAGTCAACGCTGTTCAATTTTTGCTCTGGAAACCCTAGATAGTCTGAAGCCCTAGATGCTGCTTTTTCCCACATGTGAGTGAAGAAGAGACTCCAAAAGATGCTCGAACCAATCAGATGAGGAAATACGATGTGATGTGATGGATGAGTGAAAATTTCCTCTAACTTTGACTAATTTATATCCATAAATGAGGGTGTGTGACACAACTGTTGGGGCTCCAAGCCTTCAGGCCGACCTGCACATATTTTGAATAAATTCAAAATAAATGTTCTGCTCATCGGATCAAGATGATCTTTAGATCAATCTTTCACCTCTCTGAAAGAGGAGTCCAATAAAAATATTTGTATCTTCATCTGAGCATCACAACATGGAGTTTGGACCTAGTTGTCCAAAATTAACACTCCCTCTCAACTAGGGAGAACTCCATTCACCTGTGCAATCCAAACATCGTGCGTCATCCCGCCGTTGATTTGCTGGCTTCGTTATTTCAGAACAAAGGTGGTTTAGTTACAAATACATCATCCCTGGATGACAGATTCTACCCAGAGGTCTGGAACCTCTATAGGACTCAAATGAGTCACATACCAACCTGAAGTTGGTTTATCTGACCCGAAGTCAGTAGGAGGTTTGAAACATCACTATACTTGATCCCAGATCAAGTGGTTGGACCATGCCATCCTAGATAGAGATTACGGAAATCTATGATGCATCCATCAATCTTTGCTACTAGTCTCTAGCTTTTCCCACCTCAATGGCCAAATGAGAGGTACTTCCCATGAGTCCGGGACTCAAATGGGTAGATGCATATGGGGAACAGATCATGAGAGGTGAACCAACTCAATCATCATAACGGTGGGGCAGAATCACACCAACAAGGTTCGGCAAGCCTAGCCCTGTGGTTTCTTATAGCTCCGAGAAGCTATCCCCAAAGCCTCGTAGAGCTCTAAGAGCTCATCGTCCAATAGGACCCTCAACTTAGGGTCATTCCACGATACCAATATTCTCACGGAAGGTTAGGAAATTGACCTTCCCCAAGGGCTTTGTGAGAATATTCGCGACCTGCTCATCAGTTCCTATATGATCGAGCCTTATGGTGCCTCGCTGTACCATATCCCGCATAAAGTGGTACTTGTTATCAATATGCTTGGATCGATCATGTAACATGGCATTCTTGGACAACCGAATCCCACTCTGGGTATCACAGAGTATCACGGTGGTATCTAGCACATGCACGAACAACTCATTGAAGAGCTTTCGCAACCAAACTACTTCACAACAAGTCGTACTCATTGCAATGTATTTGGCCTCTACGGTGCTCAAATACACCAACTTCTACTTCCTGCTCATCCATGATATCAAAGTAGAAGCAAGTGTGAAGCAGCATCCTGATGTGCTCTTATGATCCACCACACTGCTAGCCCAAACGACATCAGTATATCCATGGAGTGTCACGCTCTCGGTAGCGTATCTCAGCCCATGGTTTATCGTGCCTCGAAGATATCTCAACAGATTCTTGGCACCAACCCAGTGAATGTGATGAGGCTCGACCATATGTTGACTCAAAGTGTTCACTGCAAAACATACGTCCAGACAGGTGTTCACTAAGAACATCAGGGCCCCTACGAGTTGACGATACTCAGTAGGATTTGCTAGCACATTCCCAACAGCACTACCACTCAACTTCTTAAAGTTGAGCTCCATCAGTGTCGAGACGAACTTACAGTCCACCATACCAAATCTTTCCAGAAGCTTCACAATATATTTCCCTTGAGAAAGAAAAATCTCGCCAGGCCTCTGCCAGACCTCCAGGCCTAGGAAGTCATGCATCAGTCCTAGGTTCTTCATCTCGAACTCAGCAGCAAGCTCCCTTTTGCACTGATGAATGAGAGGGTTAGCACCTATCAGGAAGAGGTCGTCCACATACAACACCAGAATGAGAGGCTTTTCTCTATAAAACTTGAAGTAAAGTTTTGAATCATCATTACTATGAGTGAATCCCAACTTCATCAGGTAGCTATCTATCCTCTCGTACCAAGCTCTGGGTGCTTTCTTCAACCCATAGATGGCTTTCTTCAACCTGCAAACATGGGTGTCCCGATCCTGGACTTCGAACCTGAGAGGTTTCTCCACATACACCTCTTCCTTTATCGCACCATGCAGAAATGTGGTCTTCACATCCATCTGATGAAGACTCCATCCTTGCGTAGCAGTAAGGGCTATGATAGATCGAATGGTGGTATATCGGGCCACAGGTGCAAATATGTCATCGTAGTCTATGCCTTCCTTTTGAGAGAAGCCACAGGCAATGAATCTAGCCTTGAAATTTTCATCACTTCCATCAGATCCATGCTTGATCTTGTAGAGCCATTTCGAGATGACAACTGCTTTGTCCTCTGTTCTTGGAACCACATCTCAGACATCATTCTTCATTATGGACTCATATTCTTCATGCATAGTATCCTTCCAAAATTGATGCTTTATGGCTTCCTCAAAAGATCCAGGCTCAGATTGTACGATAGTACTCATAGCTGCTAGATACCCTTGGTATCTATTCAGCTTCTTACTTTCACGGAATGTCCCCCTTGGGGCCATATGTCCCTCGGCATCCTCGAGAGTGTCCCTAAGCCATGATGGTCTCTTCCTCATAAAAGGAGGTGGATCAATCGGTTCCCTCAGTCCTTCAGCATCGGGCATCGTCTCATACTTCGGTTCTTCTTGATTTCCAAGCCTTGCTTCATGATATTCCTCAGATCTTGAAGATTGACTACTTTCCTCAGGGAAGCATCTTCGTCAAAGGTAACATCTTGGCATATCTCCACCTCCCTTTGACCAGGCACATAGACTCTATAGGCCTTCGAAGTTTCGTTGTAGCCCACAAACATTCCCTTATTCCTAGAAGAATCCATCTTGCTCCTCTTCTCCTTCGGTACATGAAAATAAAAAGGACATCCAAAAACTCTAAAATGTGAGACGTCAGTTTTCTTACCAGAGAAAACCTCTTTGGGAGTTTTGGATTCTAGAGCGGAATGCAGGCATCAGTTTTGTATGTACACGGCAGTGTTCGCAGCTTCTCCCCACAGAAACTTCGGTAGACCTTGGTCACATAGCATGGCACGGGCATCTTCCACAATGGTCCTATTCTTTCGTTCAGCAACACCATTCTACTCAAGAGTATAGATATTTATTGTCTCCCTATTGATGCCACCTTCTCTGCAAAATTTCTTGAACTCATTTGACTCATATTTAGTGCCATTATCGGTCCTCAATATCTTGATCTTCTTCCTTGTCAAATTTTCCACCAAGGCTTTGAAAGTACGAAACCACATGAAAGCCTCATCCTTCTTCTTCAAGAAGTATATCCAAGTTTTGTGAGAGAAGTCATCTATGAATGTCATATAATAAGAACATCCTCCCAAGGATGTCATAGGCAGCATACCAGACAGATCAGAATGTATCAATTACAAGAAATTATATGTCTTTGTGAAACTTGAGGGGAAAGGTCCCCTTGTATGCTTTCCTTCGGCACAACCCTGACATACACCTTCATGATCATTTGTGAACTCGGGCATCCCCATCACCACCTTCCTTACTTTGGGAAGGGCTTTGTAGTGAAGGTTTCCAAACCTCCAGCACCATAGTTCAATCTGTTAGATAGTATCACATGGCATCACTCCCAGTGGACTTCCTCCAACCTGGTAGAGTGTATCAACTCTAAAAGAAATCATGATAGCTTCCTTGAAATTATTCTTCCAGATGCGCACCTTCCCATCAATGAATTCCACATTGAAACCTTTGTCTCCATGGCTGATATAGAATCAAGGTTCTTCTTCAAATCAGGTACGTATAGTACATCTTGCAAACGAAGGACTTGACCTTGAGACAAGTGGAGGATCACAGTCCTTGTCCCTTTCACGGGATATGTGGAATTATCTCCAAGGATAATTTCCATATTATTATCCTTCTCAACCATATCAAAAAGTGCTTCCTTGAACCCAATGATGTGCCTTGAGGCACCACTATCTATCAACCAAACATCCATAGTGTCGGGTGGAGATGCAGCAGAGAGGGCAGATACAAGAATGAATTCATTTCTTTTATCAAAAACATTTGATTCCTCATACCTGGAATTTCTCGACCTTTTGAAAGATTGCCCATTTCTGCCAGAGGGAGCCTTCTTCTTCCCCTTGAACCTGTTGTTCCTTTGATTGCCATTCCTCCGGTTGTAGTTGTTCTCATCATCATCAGGAGAATCCTTCTTGAAAGGGAATTATCTAGCATAGTGACCTGGCTTGTGACAAGTGTAACACTTTCCTTTCATTCCTTGGGCCCCTGCTCTTCATTTGTTCCTTTGACCACCAAATTTCATCTTCTTAGTATGAGCAACAAAGGTAGCACTTCCTTCATTTTCATATTCCTTCATCCTTGTCTCTTCTTATACGCATCTCTATAGTACTTCGTCAAAATCAGGTATCACATTGTTATTGAGAATGGTAGTGTTGAATACATTTCATTTGGATGAGAGACCTCCAAGTGCGGTGAGAACCATCTATCGATCAACTATTGTCTCCCCAATAGCCAAAATATTATTCCTAATTTTATTCAGCTTCATAAAATATGATTGAATAGACTCATCTCTGCCTTTCTTCATATTCTTCAATTGGTTATTGAAGAATAGGACTTGATTTGCATTGTTGTCCTTGAACATGTTGACCAATTTATCATACATCTCCTTGGATGTGCCCAGCTCAAAGATGTAGGAAACCAAACTCTTATGAATTGAGTCCCTTATTATCATCTTTTCTTTGATTTCCCCCTTGTACTTTGTTTTGGCAGCAGCAGTTATAGTGGATGGAGGCTCTTGGATTTTACCCTGCACATAGTCCGTGACATCTTGGTCTTCCACCATAAGATCCAATGTCATCTTCTAGGCATGGAATTCATCCTTCCCAGTCTATTTATCATCAGCCTTAAAGCCATTGTATTTAGAGGAACCCATGCTCTTCCTCGGTGACTGCTACAAACTAGGGCTTTGTCTTCATCTCAGCTCTGATACCATGTAAATTTTTGTAGATTTTATATGCTTAATTCAACTTTACCTTTTATCCCCAATATCAGTTAGGAATCACATAAACACGAAAGTAAAATGCTAATAGAACATATCAGTAGATCGACGGAAGACAAGCCAGAGCATATAAGTGTGTTGGTGCATTAAGGCAGTCAATAGGATGCTTCAACCAGCAAAGTGTCACACAACCCTCTAGGAAAGATAGATCAATCAACCCCAAAAGTCAACGAAAGTCAATGTTGTCACAGTCAACGGTCAACGCAAATAGCAGCAGCAGCAAAGTCAACGCAGCCAAGTGACAGTCAACGTCCAGCTTCGGGATTTGTGCCAAAAAATTTGGATTGAGGAAATCTAAAGTTTGGGAGAGTTTCAGGTCAATTTGACCAAGCGTTGACTAAATTCAACATTGGTCAATTTCTGTGCTGGAAACCCTAGACAATCTGAAACCCTAGCTGCTTTTTCCCATGTGTGAGTGAAGAAGAGACTCCAAAAGATGCTCGAACCAATCAGATGAGGAGAGAGTATGTGATGTGATGAATGAGTGAAAATTTCTGCCAACGTTGACCAATTTTTATCCATCAATGAGGGTGTGTGACACAATTGATGGGGCTACAAGCCTTCAGGCCAACCTACACATATTTTGAATAAATTCAAATAAATGTTCTTCTCATCAGATCAAGATGATCTTAAGATCGATCTTGCACCTCTCTGAAAGAGGAGTCAAATAAAAATATTGGCATCTTCTTCTGAGCATCACAACATGGAGTTTGGACCTAGTTGTAAAAAAATTAACACCTTCCTTTTGCGTGAATAACCAACAAAAATACCTTCATCGACAGGAGAATCGAACTTGCCCAATTTTTCATCTTCTCTTTTGATGTAGCATTTTCTTCCAAATATTTTGAATTATTTGACATTAGTCGATCTCCCTTTTCATAATTCATATGGATTCATGTTACAATTGTTCCTTAGAAAACCTCTGTTTATAATGAATAGAGTTGTTTCGATTGCTTGAACCTAGAATTTATCATCTAATTTTGAGTCATTTAATATTGTTATAGCCATTTCCTATACGGTTTTGTTTTTTCTTTCAACAACTCCATTTTGTTGTGGTGTTCATGCTGCTGAGAATTTCCCTTTTGTTCCATTTTCATCACAGTACTGCTAAAATACCTTGGAAGTGAATTCTCCGCCATTATATGATCTCAGACATTTTATCTTCAAATCAATTTCATTTTCGACCAATTCCTTGTAGATTCTAAAAAAAATGAATTCCTCAATATTTTTCTTTAAGAATCTGACAGTTTTCATTCTGGTGTAATCATCTATCATTAGCATAAAATATAATTCTCCATCTAAACCTTTTGTTCTCATAGGACCACATAGATCAGTATGTACCAATTCCAATGGACGTGATGCAAAGTGTTATTTTGTCTTGAACTAAAATTTTGTCTGCTTGCCATGCTGACAAGATTCACATATCGTATTTTTGGGTTTTGAAATTTTAGGCATTTCTCTTACTTCTTCCTTCTTGTTGATCCTAACCAAATTGTCGAAATTTATGTCCCATTCGTTTGTTCCATAACCAAATTTCGTCTTCTTTCACCAAAAATCACCCTTTAGGTGTCTCATCCAAAATATATATGTCATTTGGAGCTCTGCTTGTTGTAGCCACAATTTTACCGAGCTTTCATTTCCTAATTTCACATTTCTTAGAGTTCAATAGCATCGTGTGTCCTTGCTCACACACATTTGTCCAACACTGAGCAGATTGTGATTCATATTTTCAACCAACAACACATCTTTTGCTAATGCATTCTTGCTTCCAAGTGTGACTGTACCTACTCCTATGACGTTTGAATACCCCTCATTTCCGAAAGACAATATTCCATCCTTCTTTTCCTTCAAGGATATGAACTTATTCCTATCTCCAGTCATATGAGTTGAGAAACCACTATCAACACACAAAATGTTTATGTTTATTTGAGCCTTTAAATCGATAACACATTTTTCAGTCTTCTTTTTCCATATTTTTTCATTCTAATTTTGCGAGAATTCCCTTGATGAACTTCCAAGTCTGCAATCTTTAGCTAGGTGTTCAAAATTTTTACATTTTTAACATTCGACATCATCTCTCAAATGATCAAATCTGTTAATATTCACTTGAGTTCCATAATATCCATTTCTGAAAGATCTCTCGAAACTATATTTATTCAAACATACGTGTGACATTCTACAGCTCTATGTCTAAACCTTTCACATGAATAACAATGACCATAGAAGATAGGTTGATACCTGGGAGGAAATATTCTTTGAGAATTTGTCTTCCATGGTTCTTCCTACGAGTCTTGATCTCTTGAGTTGGCTAAAAGGTCTACCTGCTTGTTAGGTTTTGCATATCCATCTTCTTTTGTTGTCATAGAAGGACTTGGCTCCTTTTTAGATTTTTCTTGTAACCAAGACCAGTCTTGTCATTGTTTGATCATTGATTGTTGATGATTTCTTCCAATGCCTTGGAGCTATTGGTGTAGTTTTGTAGAGTTTTTCCATTTTTTACTTTGTTGGAAATACTGAGGAGGGGTGAATTAGTATTTATTATCAATTAGAACTTTTTAAATATTTTCAAAGAATTAGTTAATATTTAATTATTCTTGATGTTTATCCACTAACAATACTAAACAATAGAACAAAATAGGCACAAGAATTTTAGGTGGAAAACCCCCTCCGAGTCAAAAACCACGAAACCTTTTTTTTAATAATTTCATTAATCTTCATCCCCAACTGAAATGAAAGGTACAACTTCCTAGAATTATAGAAAAGCATTATTCTCCAACTCCAACTGGAAGGACACCCCCAATGCCTTGGTTTCCTCAGTAGTCAACTGAATGGATGCCCTGAAATCCTATACCAACCTACCACCCTGAAGTGTTCACAGGCTCCAACTTGTAGGTGACTTCATGCACCAACCTATCACCTTCCTGCCACCCTATAATGATCATAAATAAGACAAGAGTGTGGAATCCTGTACCAGGGACAATGATCCATGATACAATATGATTCACAATGATTTTATTGAACTAGACCAATCACCCAATCAGTTTATGACCTGCAACCCAACCATAACATTATCCAACAATGACACTTATACATCCTAACAATGCCTCTCCAACTTTAGGCAGATTGACTCTTTTAGAATAATGACTCCTTTACAATTTTACAATGATGTTTTTTACAATACTGACTTTTGACACAACATGATACTTGACTTGACACTGCTTCTTTGAACACTAGCAGTTGTTGAGGTATTGTTTTGCTTGCTTCAAGTAATGGTATTTTGGTGTTGCATTGTCCTTCTAGTATGTTTCTAAGTTGTCCTATTGTGTCCTCCTTCCTGCACATGCAAGACCCAAACCAATATACAAACAAAATACTTACACTGTCCTACAAACCATATGTCAGAGAAATATTCAAAATTCAAATGTAAATACGTTCAACATTTATGAACAAAACCCAATCAAACAAACATAAAAAATACTTACAATGTCCTACAAAAACACATGTCAGAGATGATATTCAAATTAAAATTCAAACACTAATCATACATACCTTGTTGTAGCAGACTTACCCTTGACTTTTTATGTGTTGTCCTTACTGCAGCGATCCTTGAATGCATATTTTTTCTTGCCTTCTAGAAGCTCAATATTGAATCTGTTGTATCTGTGTAATTTCAGATCTCCAAGGTTTGAAATTTTGTCCTGTGGTAGCACTCTGAGTCCTCTTTCCAACCCCATAGGTCAGATCAACATTGGAGTATTCAAGAATTATTTATGCCCGATCTCCTACGATGCCCTGATTATAGACTGGTTCCGTAGAGCGAACTTGTACAAAATGCCACGTGTCACTGTTTCAACCTTTGGTCCTGAAAATGATAAAAAAGAAACTACCGCCCGTCCTCTTTCTGTGAATTTTTACGCAATTTTAATCCAATGCTCAGAGATAAAGTTATGATGATTTTCCCAAGGTCCCATGTTTGACATGAAATTCGGGATCCTGCAAAAACCCTAAATTCCTCAGATCTTAGCTCTGAAAATATAGTGAACTAATATCTAAAATTCGGGCACGAGCTTCACCAAGATTTCACCCAAATGGATTTTTAGTTTCAACAACTGAAGCTTCACAGAAAAAAAAGTTATAGAGAAAATTCAACGATGTCCTGTTATAAGTAGCAAAATCCTTACATGAGGAGGATATGAGGGTCACAATTTATATAAATTCTTAGGTTGAGAGGGTATTCAACAAGTGACCGTTTGAGGGATTTTAGGAACTTAAAAAATTATTAATTATTGACAATTCAATGACCACAACCATTGATTAGTGTCATGCCACAACCCCATGGGGTTTTAGCCCACTAACTCTGGTTACTAACTTCAAAGACGAATATCTCTCAAACCACGAAGAATTACGTGGAATTCCATATATCAATGGAAACATCTCGACAAGTAGAAACCATCCAAAATATCCTTGATGCATAATATAGTAAGTTGTCAAGTCAAAATTACTATGCAAGATTGGGGTATCCCCTGGTGTTGCTAGGGTTGACATCAATGACAACCACTGATCAAAAATCTCCCCCTTTGGCATTGATTGCAACACAAGTACTCCCCCTGCTATTATGACACCTCTTCCTAAAACATTCTCTCCCCCTTTGTCATCAATGGAAAAGGGTAACTCACCCTGACAAACATCATCCTATGGACCTATACACACCTCAACTCCCCCCTTTTTGTTTACTTAGTTAGATAAGAGAAAGAGTCTAATGAGAACTTGGGATAATCCCAAGCTTTAGGTGAAGATACTCAAATGCTTCATGAGGTAAAGGTTTGGTAAATATTTCAGCAATTTTTTCCTTTGTGCCAACATATTCAAGCTTGATATTATTTTTGGTGACCTGCTCTCTAACGAAATGATATTTGATCGGAATGTGCTTTGTTTTTGAATGCATCACAGGATTCTTGGAGATACTGATGGCACTGGTGTTATTAAAAAATATGGGAATGGGATCATCAAACTTGACTTGAAGATCTTGAAAATTTTGCTTCATCCATAGAACTTGAGTACAATAGGTTGTTGTCGTGATATATTCTGATTCTGTTGTGGATAATGAGATTGAAGACTAATTTTTACCTAACCATGAAGCAAGGAAACCACCTAGATAGAATGTTGCTCCATTTATACTCTTTCGATCATCAACACTTCTTGCCCAATATGCATCTATATAAGCTTGGATAACTAGATTATTTCCTATGTGATACCATAATACATATTCTATTGTGCCCTTAAGATGCTGGAGAATTATTTTGATGACAATAATATGAGATGCTTTTGGTGCTGCTTGGAATCTTGCTACTTTTCCAACTACTTGCATTACGTATGGCCGAGAAGCTGTCACATATAGAAGATTTTCAATCATTGATCTATACAACCTCTGGTCCACATCCTTTGATGAATCATCTAAACTTAACTTGCAACCTGTTACCATCGGGGTAAGGATAGGCTTGCAACCTTCCACCTTGAATTTCTTGAGCATTTCCTTGACGTACTTGGTTTGATATATAAATATTCCTTTATCTTGCTGAGATATCTGAAGCCCTAAAAAGTATGTTAGCTCACCAAGTAGAGATATTTCAAACTTACTTTGCATCTTTGTGGCAAATTTTTTACTTAATATGCCATCATTGCTTCCAAACATTATATCGTCTACATATACCTCGATAATTGTTAGGTTATCTTGATATACTTTCACATAGAGATTTTTTTCGACAATTCCTTTCTTGAATCCCTGTTAATGTCCATCAAGACGAGCATACCAAGCTCTAGGAGCTTTCTTGAGACCATATAGTGCCTTCTTTAATTTATATACATATTCTTCCTTTTCATAGAGCAGAAAACCTTTGGGTTGTTCAATGTAAACTTCTTCTTCCAATTCACCATTTAGAAAGGCCGACTTAACATCCATTTAGTATAACTTGATTTTTCTTGAGCATGAATAAGAAAGAAACATTCTGATAGCTTCCATTCTAGCAATGGGAGAAAATTTTACTTCAAAATCAATCCCTTCAACTTGTGCATATCCTTTGTAGACTAATCTTTCCTTATTCCTTGTAACATGTCCATCCTCATTCAATTTGTTTCTGAAGACCCATTTATTTTGAATAACATTTTTATCCTTTGGCCATGGAACCACTTCCCAAGTATCGTTCTTCTCAATTTGGTCAAGTTCTTCATTCATAGTTGCTACCCAGTGTTCATCTTGACTAGCTTCCTCAAAATTGCTAGGCTCAAAAGTTGCTAAAAAATCAAGGTGGGCTTGTTGTGATGAACGAAGTTTTCAACTTCTTCGGGTTGCAATTCCTTCATTTATGTTGTCGATGATTTGATTTGATGGATGATTCTTTTGACACCATTATTTTAAAGCTTTTGGAGAATTTTCTTGTACATCCCACTGATCTTTTGTTATTTCCTCTTGGTTGACTGTTGTTTCCTTATTTAATTGATCTTGTTCTGGAGCTTCTTCTTCATCCTTCAAATATTCTTCCTTAGATCCATCAAATTTGATTGAAGGGACAATCTCATCGTCGTCCTTTGTAACACAATATTTATCAAAAGTAACATTTATGATTTCCACTGTTTGTTTTCGCCTCAGATTGTAGCATCTACAAGCCTTCCTTTTTGTGGATAACCAACGAAAATACCTTCATCGACACAAGAATCGAACTTGCCCAATTTGTTATCTTATATTTTGATGTAGCATTTGCTTCCAAATATTTTGAAGTATTTGACATTACTCAGTCTTCCTTTCCATAATTCATATGGAGTCATGTTATAATTTTTCCTTAGCAAACCTCTATTTATAATGAATACAGTTGTATCTATTGCTTGAAACTATAATTTATCATCTAATTTTGAGTCATCTAATATTTTTTTGGCCATTTCCTGTACGGTTATGTTTTTTCTTTCAACAACTCCATTTTTTTGTGGTGTTCTTACTATTGAGAATTGCCTTTTATTCCGTTTTCATCACAATACTGTTGAAATATCTTGGAAGTGAATTCTCCCCCATTATCTGATCTCAGACATTTGATCTTCAAATCAGTTTCATTTTCAACCAATTCCTTGTAGTTTCTAAAACACTCGAATGCCTCAGTCTTTTTCTTTAAGAAGCTGACGGTTATCATTCTGGTGTAATCATCTATCATTAGCATAAAATATAATTCTCCATCTAAACCTTTTGTTGTCATAGGACCACATAGATCAGTATGGACTAATTCCAATGGACGTGATGCAAAGTGTTCTTTTGTCTTGAACTCAAATTTTGTCTGATTTCCGTGCCGACAAGATTCACATATTGTATTGGTGGGTTTTGAAATTTTGGGAGTTTTTCTTACTACTTCCTTCTTGTCGATCTTGACCAAATTTTTGAAATTTATATGTCCCATTTGTTTGTGCCATAACCAACTTTCGTCTTATTTCGCCAAAAATAACCCTTTAAGTGTCTCATCCAATATATATATGTCATTTGGAGCTCTGCTTGTTGTCGCCACAATTTTACCGAACTTTCCTTTCCTAATTTCACATTTCTTAGAGTTAAATAGCATCGTGTGTCCTTGATCGCACATTTGTCCAACATTGAGCAAATTGTGATTCATATTTTCAACCAACAACACATATTTTGCTAATGCATTCTTGCTTTCAAGTGTGAGTGTACCTACTCCTATGACGTTTGAAGACCCCTTATTTCCAAAAGAAATTGTTCCATCCTTCTTTTCCTTAAAGGATATGAACTTGTTCCTATCTCTAGTCATCTGAGTTGAGAAACCACTATCAACATACCAAATATTTTTGTTGCTTTGAGCCTTGAGAGCGATAGCACATTTTTCAGTGTTCTTTTTCCATATTTTCTCATTCTAATTTTGTGAGAATTCCTTTGAGGAACTTCCAAATCTGCAATATTTAGCCAGGTGTCCAAAATTGTTTCATTTGTAACATTCGACATCACCTCTCAAATGATCAAATATGTTACTATTATGTTTAGTTCTGAAATATCCATTTCTGAAAGATCTCCCGAAATTGTTTTTATTCCAAACATACGTGCAACATTCTATAGCTCTATGCCCAAACCTTCCACATGAATAAAAATGACCATAGAAGATAGGTTGATACCTGGGAGAAACTATTTCATCTTCCAATGATTCTCTTTCCTTGTTTCTTTCCTTTAATTCTTCCCTGAGCGATTCTTCAAATCGTTTGTATTCTTAAACCTTTATTTTAAGATTTAGGACATGTTCCCTTTCTATTTTTAATTTGTATTCAAGAGTGTTGACATGCTTCTTCTTGACCTTGAGCTCTTTGATAACCCCGATCACTTAGTTTTGAAATTCAACCTTAGTCATATCTTCTTCTTCATCTCCTTATTCTTCAGATGCTTCTTTCTTATTATTTTTGTCCATAAACAATACTCTTCCATTGATTTCTTCTTTTTTATCACTGTCTTCATCATATGAAGAGCTAGCTTCTTTGGAGAAGAAACTTTTCTTAAACCATTTCTTCTTGCCTTGCTTTTTGAACTTCCTCATACCTTTCTTTCATTTCAAAACAACCTCGTTTTTGTGAGGACACTTGGCTGCAAAATTCCCAACCTCACCACAATCAAAACATATCAATGGAATTTTACCTTTGAATTTCCCCGTACATGTTCTCATTTTTCGTGTGAAGTAGGCAAATTATTTATCTGGAAATTATTCTTCATCTTCTTCGTTTTCTTCCTCCTTACAGCTACAAGTTTTCGCTTTCAGATTATGCTTGTCCTTACTAGTTTTCTTGGATGAGACGAACATTTTTTCTAGGTGAGATCTGTCATCCTCTTCTTCAATCCTCATTTCATATGTTGTAAGCACTCCATGCAATTCATATTTGTTGAGATTGGCTAGATTCGAACTATATTCCAAGACAGATACCTTTGGGTTGAATCTTGTCGGCAAGGTTCTAAGGATCTTCAGACAACAATTTTCATGTCGATAAGTTCTCCCAAACCTTACAATGCATTTTCTATTTCATCAACACGTTGTAAGTATGCATCAATATTTTAATCTTCCTTCATTTTGAGTTGCTCAAATTTTTCCCTATAAATTTGAAGCTTTGCCTCTTTCATGTTTGAGTCACCTGCATATATATTCTCAAGCTTTCCCCATACTTTTTTAGCATATTTTCAACTTAGTAACTAAAGATAGATTTGATAAGCCCATTAATAATGAGATATTTAGCCCTTGCATCATATACCATATTTTTCTTTCTTTGTTCATCTTGGGTCACTATAAAGACTTTTTCAATGATTTCCCATACTTCGTATCCTTGTGCCAGCAAATGAACCTACATTCATCCACTCCAAAGTGAGTAGTTATTTCCATTGAACAAAGGAGCTCTATTCTTAGTATACTCCATGACCTACTTCTAGTTTTTAGACTGCTATTGAGGGAACCAAGCTCTGATACCAATTTTTGGAAATAATGAGAGGGGGGGTGAATCAATATTTCTTATCAATTAACACTTTTTAAATATTTTCAGATCATTATTTAATCTTCAATTATTATTGATTTTTATCCATTAACAATAGTAAACAATATAACAAAATAGGCACATGAATTTTAGGTGGAAAAACCCCTTCGAGTCAAAAACCACTGAATGCTTTTCTAATAAATTCTTTAATATTCATCCCCAACTGAAATGAAAGGTACAACTTCCTAGAATTCTAGAAAATCATTCTTCTCCAGCTACCACTGGAAGGATGCCCCATCGCCATGGTTTCTTTAGTAGTCAACTGAATGGATGCCCCGACATCCTAGACCAACCTACCACCTTGAAGTGTTCATTGGCTCCAACTTGTAGGTGACTTCATGCACCAACCTAGAAACTCCTTGCCACCTATAATGATCATAAATAATACAAGAGTGTGGACTCTCATACGAGGGACAATGATCCATGATACAATATGATTCACAATGATTTTCTTGAACTAGACCAATCACCCAATCATAATATGACCTGCAACCCAACCATAACACTATCCAAAAATGACACTTATACCTCCCAACAATGCCTCTCCAACTCTAGTAAGATTGACTCTTTTAACATAATGAATCTTTTACAATTTTACAATGATTATTTTTACAATACTGACTTTTGACACAACCTGATACTTGACTTGACATTGCTTCTTTGAACACTAGCAGTTGTTGAGGTATTTTTGTGCTTGCTTCAAGTAATGGTACTTTGGCGTTGCATTGTCATTATAGTATGTGTCTGAGTTTTCCTATTGTGTCCTCCTTCCTACACATGCAAGACCCAAACAAATATACAAAAAAAATACTTGCATTTTCCTCCAAACCATATGTCAGAGAAATATTCAAAATTTAAATGTAAATATGTTCAACATTTATGAACAAAACCCAATCAAACATACATACAAAATACTTACATTGTCTTGAAAAAACACATGTCAGAGATGATATTCAAATTAAAATTCAAACACTAATCATACATACTTTGTTGTAGCAGACTTACCCTTGACTGTTGATGTATTTTCCTTACTACAGTGATCCTTGAATGCATATTGTTTCTTTCCTTCTAGAAGCTCTATATTGAATCTGTTGTACATGTGTAATTTCATATCTCCAAGGTCTAAAATTTCGTCCTCTGGTATCCCTCTAAGTCCTCTTTCCAACCCCATAGCTCTGATAAACATTGGATTATTCAAGAAATATTTATGCCCAATCTCCTACGATGCCCTTATTATAGACTAGTTCAGTAGAGCGAACTTGTACAAAGTGTCATGTGTCACTATTTCAACCTTTGGTCCTAAAAATGATACACAACAAACTAACACCCGTCCTATTTCTATTGATTTTTATGAAATTTGAATCCAATTCTCAAAGAAAAAGTTATGATGATTTTCCCAAGGTCCCCATTTTGACATGAAATTCAGGAGCCTGCAAAAATCCTAATTTCCTCAGATCATATCTCTGAAACTATAGAAAACCAATATCTGAAATTCGAACAAAAGCTTCATCAGGATATCTCCCAAATGGGTTTTTAGTTTCAGAATCTTAAGCTTTGCAAACAAAAAGTTATAGCGAAAATTCCATGATGACCTCTTATAAGTAGCGAAATCCTTACATGAGGAGGATATGAGGGTCACAATTTATATAAATGCTTAGGTTGAGAGGGCATTCAAAAAGTGAATGTTAGAGGGATTTTAGGAGCTTAAAAAATTATTAATTATTGACATTTAAATGACCACAACCAATTATTAGTATCATGCCACAACCCCATGGGGTTTTAGCCCACTAACTGGGGTTACTAACTTCAAACACAAATATCTCTCAAACCACGAAGAATTACGTGGCATGTCATATATCAACGGAAACATCTCGGAAAGTAGAAACCATCCAAAATATCCTTGGCACAGAAGAGAGTAATTTTTCAAGCCAAAAATTGCTATGCAAGATTAGGGTATCCCCTAGTTTTTCTCGGGTTGACATCAATGACAACCATTGATCAACATACTTGCTTTCAAAGAGAAACTATTTCAGCTTCCAATGATTCTCTTTCCTTGTTGCTTTCCTTTAATTATCCCCTAAGAGATTATTCAACTCATTTGTATTCTTCAACTTTGATTTTAAGATTTAGGACATGTTCCATTTCTATATTTAATTCGTCTTCAAGATTTTTTACATGCTTCTTCTCGGCCTTGAGCTCTTTTATAACCCTGATCACTTCATTTTGAAATTCAACCTCAGTCATCTCTTCTTCTTCGTCTCCTTATTTTTCAGATGCTTCTTTCTTATTATGCTTAGCCATAAACAATACTCTTCCATTGATTTCTTCTTCATCATATGAGGAGTTATCTTCTAGTGAGAAGAAACTCCTCTTAAACCATTTATTCTTGCCTTGCTTGTTGAACTTCATGAGACCTTTCTTTCCTGTCGTAACAGCCTCATTTTTGTGAGGATTTTAGGAGTGCCACATGTCACTATTTTAACCTTTGGTCCTGAAAACGATACACAAAAAAATACAACCCATCCTCTTTCTGTCACTTTTTACAAAATCTGAATCCAATATTCTGAGAGAAATTTATGACGATTTTCCCAAGGTCACCTATTTGACATGAAATTCGGGAGCCTACAAAAACCCTAACTTCCTCAAATCATATCTCCAAAAATATAGTGAACCAATATCTGAAATTTGGACACGAGCTTCATCAGGATTTCGCCCAAATGGGTTTTTAGTTTCAGCATCTAAAGCTTCACAAAAAAAATTTATAGTGAATATTCCATGATGGTCTATTATAAGTAGTGAAATCCTTACATGAGGAGGATATGAGGGTCTCAATTTATATAAATTATTAGGTTGAGAGCGTATTCAATAAGTGAACGTTGGAGGGATTTTAGGAGCTTAAAAAATTATTAATTATTGACAAGTAAATGATCACAACCAATGATTAGTGTCATGCCACAACCCCATGGGGTTTTAGCCCACTAACTGGGGTTACTAACTTCAAACATGAATATCTCTCAAACTGTGACGAATTACGTGCCATGGCATATATCAATGGAAACATCTCGAAAATTATAAACCATTCAAAATGTCCTTGACTCAGAATAGAGTAATTTTTCAAGTAAAAATTCATATGCAAGATTAGGGTAGCCCTTGGTGCTGCTTGGGTTGACATCAATAACAACCACTGATCAACATTGACAACTAACGATCCTTGGTATGATGATATCCTCTTATTTTTATGAACCCAAATTTCAATCCAAATCTCACACGTGATGATCGAAGGTGCATACGCCACCAGGCCCCTCGATACCTGCTCATGGAAGACGTCCTTTATCGACGAGGCATCGATATTATCCTATGTCAATACCTCACGCATGAGAAATTTGAGCAAGCCCTCAATGACTATCATAGTGGAGCTTGTGGCAGCCACCTCTCCAAGAAGGCTACCACCCAAAAATTCCTATGGGCAGTTTATTTCTAGCCCACCTTATTCCGTGATTTCATTACGGAAATCAAAAGGTGTGAGCGATGCCAACATTTTTCCACAAGGCAAGATCACCTTCCACTCCACTACATCTGGTCATCATAGCCGGTCCCTTTTTCAAATGGGGAATCGACTTCATGACTTTCAACCATGCATCGTCTGGCAACCGCACATACATCATTGTCACCGTAGACTATTTTACCAAATTGGCAAAAGCCATGCCCACGTATGACAACACGGTAGAAACTGTTGCACAATTTCTATTCAATCATGTCATAGCATGATTCGATGTGCCTAAGGATTTATTCCCAATCACAGAAAACATTTTTAAAATGAAATATTCCAAGAGTTGTCTCACCACCTAGGGTTCACACACAAATTTTCATCACCATATTATCCTCAGTCCAATCGATAGGTTGAAGATGTCAACAAAGTGCTTAAAACAATGTTACAGCGTATGGTTTATAACCATAAGACAAACTGGCACCACATGGTTATTTCCTCCCTGTGGGCATACCGCACGATAGTTAAAAAATCAACGGGATTCACACCCTTCCTACTAGTGTATGGGGTAGAATCAGTGATTCCCATCAAACACGAAATTCCAAACTTACACGCCGCCATCTAAATCCTCGACGATACCTAGCCTTTAGAACAACGATTGGTACAGTTAGAAATCATCGATGAAAATCGACGAGAGTCGCTCCAACATAATGAGGCACATAAAAAATGGGTAAAAGCATAATTTGATCACACATCACCCCTTGCTCATTCACCGAGGGACAGTTAGTCCTCTGCTACGATGTCGTGAAAGAGGCCTTAGGACCCGGGAAGTTTGAAACATTATGGAAAGGTCCCTACATCATAAAACACTGCCTCCTCGAGGGGGCATACATCATGTTAGAGCTCGATGGTACATGCCTAGCTAATCCCGTCAATGGGCTCTACCTCAAAACATTTCACCCATAAGGGCAAGAGGTCTCAGCCTTAGAGATAAGATGCATGTACATAATATGTTTTTGTGATGATTACATTCATCAAAGACTTGTTCTAAAAAATGCTCTGGTGTCACAAACGGATTGTCCCCCCATCCACTATTTTGGATTCGTTGATGGAGCCTCACGATGGTCTCAAAATCTAACAGCAGCCGCCTGGGCCATTTACTATCCTGACCGATCGTCATTCTTCACCACTGGAGTATGCATCGAATCAGCCACTAATAATCAGGCATAATGTGATGTATTCATCGGGTTTATGAGCAATGCCTTCAACCAAGGAATTCACCATTTACATATCTACCTTGATTCCCAGCTAGTGGTTTCACAATTAAACCAAGATTTTGAAGTACGAGTTTCTAAAATATTTAGGAATTATTTGCATGCATGAAGATTAAGTCATCATTTTGATCATATTACATTCACACATATACCAAGGAATCCAAACCATGCAGTTGATCGCATAGCTAATCACATTCTAGAATGGAATGCATCTCATATAAACCATCATCCATAGAAAAAAAAAACATAAAATATATATCCATCATAGGTACACAAAATCCATCAATAAAAATACCATAGACACATCATCAGAGCCGTAAAAATACATATCTCACATATATACATCAAAAAATATGTGTGAGTGACAATATACAATTCATGTCCCTGACCAAATTGTCACCCAAAAAAAATGTCTAGATTTCATAAAAAAATAGGGAAGCATCCTCATAATGGGTGCTTTCCCTTAATACACAAAATCTCTAGGGCTAAGCCCCGCCAGGTGGGTCCTCTAGACCCACAACTGCACCCATTTCTAGTACAGGTGCAGCATCCAAAACAGCAAGTGCTACATGACGCAATGTCGAGAGATGCACCCTCTCATGAGCCATCAACGCCTCGAGCCAAGTGTCATCCAAATCATCAACAAAATCCCTGTTCAACATACCCTGGGTCAACCTCTCCAACTGACTCCATGATTCAGCTAAGTCTATTGCACGAGCATCTGCAGCCTAGGCCCAAGCCTCTGCAGTAGCTAGTTGCTCCTCGACCATCGCAGCCTGAGCCTTAGCAACCTCGGCACGAGTAAGAATGGTAGCATCCCCAGCAATGGTAGCACTGCTGCCCTCCCCTGAAGGGCCAACACCACCGTCCTACCCCCCAACCTAGGGATGATCAGCCCCACCTAGGCCCCTCCTCGGTGGCTAATGCCCCACCAAGCAGGCAAGAGGACACCCAACCACCCCCACATCTGCAAGAGAAACAAGGATAGCATCAGTATCACCATAATAGAAATATAAATATACACATCATAAAATACTCAAAAAATCATACCCGCAGGACCCCACACATAGCCGGCAAGAAGACCCATATCTGGGTCCACCCCAGAAATCCATCATTGAGTATGGATAATCCAAGAAAATTTGTGGGTTCACCTGGAATCACGCCTCAATGTTCACATCCCAATAACGACCTTCCTCCCCTCCTCCACGATGAGGCATCATGGGCATTGAATGTTGCATCTGAGGATACCTGCGAGGACCAATATGCACAAGCACAATTGGTCGAAGCATCACCACCCTCTTGAACATGATGCTACATAGGATGCTCGCATAAGTAAAAACTCTATAAGATCCTCCCTGGACCATCCTTAGCTGTGATACCATGACATCATAAACATGGCGTGCCTAGTTGTAGAAGTGACCGGCCTAGAGTCGGCGCAAGACACTAATATGAGGTCTAGGCACCCTATTGGGCGACGATGACCCCGTCAAGCAAACTATCATCGCCAGGGCATACCAATCAGTGAGGTTAGTCACACACTTGATGCAGAAGCACCCTTGAATTGGCACACCATAACAATGCTTCTCATCCCAGTGCCATATACACACCCTCCCAGGAGGGAGTGGGTGTAGTAGCGCCTCGCCTTGAGGTAGTAGGCCTGTCACAAAGTAAACATCTGTCTCCAGATGGATGTCGACGTCTCTACACCGCAATACCATCACTTTCCGTCTCTTGTTCCAACAACAGACCAAGAAATGGATCAGAGTATCCTGTGATCTCAGGATGTCGTTCTCCAAAAACTTTAGCCAACCCCACCGCATCAAGAGCCTATGCACATTTTCATCTTGAGCCACAGCAATGTGCAGATCAGGCCAATCCTGCTCACACCACAACATCTTGTTACCAGAGAAAAAACCAAATCAGTGACCAAAAATCAAAAAATCAAAAATTCTAACTCTTTAGCCCATCATCGCACTTCTTTTCTACATAGGCACGATGTCTGTGTGTTTGTATCAAGAAAAAACGTGTGCTTCATCATGCAAAATCACTACCAAGTTTGATAACCTCGCGGGAAATTTTCCTTCTCCGTGAGGTTCGTGCAACTCAACAAATAGGTAGGTAATCCGTATAAATCATATTTTTACGGTCCCCAAGGAAAAAAATAGGAAAATTGAAAAGCAGGATGTTCAGGGCCCTACCTGACACTGACGGTGCGAATCTCGGGTACTCAGGCTGACCACAATGGTAAGAAAGGCTCAACAATAGGGGCTCAGCTCTAACCTAAAAATCTCAAACGACACAAATGAACTGAAATGAACCATATTGACCTATATACCGCCCTTTTCTCATTGTTCGATGGTCCATAACGGGAGCTCAGAATGCCCATTTACAAAACCACAAGAAACACAATGATCAACACCTCATCACATTCAAAGTAGGCTCACACATCCACGACTTGGAAAAAATCAATTTTTTCAATTACAACGGGTATGCCCTCTCTTACCGCTTTCCATTCAATGTTATTTTCGATATGTTTGAATAGAAAGGATGCTTTTACTTATGGTATTGTTTGGAGGTATTACAAGAATGACAAATCACATGTTGCCCCAGCCACTAAAAGTACAAGAGCAACTATAATTCTATCCCTAGCATGATAGGCTCCCCAAATAATCTTTGCATATCCTGACATCATTTCTCCACAGAAATTAGCCATAGATTCCAATCACCTAACCATGTTTATCACCACCTCACCTCACACGTGATAAACATTCTTGCAGGTCGGTAGAGCCTCACCCTCCATTCCATCCATCACTCAAGTATACCACATATCAAAAATATGGAACCATGGCCATAAAATCCAAGTTCGGGAAGCACTTCATGTTCATTCATCCATCATACATCAAGTCAAGTTTTACCCATGTCACGATAAAACCCCTTTCCTGGACTACCATTATCATAAGAAAATTGAATATCCACCACTGTGTTTCACACTTGGTCTACCACACCCCCATAAACATAGCCCATCTGCAAAAAAATTCATCTGCTTCACCACCCTCACACCGATACCAACCAATGGGGCCCCCACCCTCAGCAAAACACCCTCCTCACACCAAAGTGAAGGATCATTTTCATGTTTATTGGGGCACCCATCTCCGTGCTTGTACATCCAAACGCATTATATATTATTTTGGAAAGTTTACAAAGATTTTTTTAGGAGAGCACACCCACCCATGCATCCACATTTATCACCTGGAAGTAGTCCCTAATCACCCTTGGTCAGAGCTTCACATTATTTACCCAACCCCACCATGACACTCATAACAACCACATACCCACCCTGGATGTCCTATTGACTCCAGGGATTTCCTCACCAGAAATTGTTATGACTACTGCCACTTGCATTTACAAGCTCTGACCTTGGGTCATTGAACTTCATCATCAGTTACATCCATCTCTCGTCATCATGCCTAAGTTAACCAATCACACCCTGCCCTGCTACATCAGAGATCCTGGTCCCTTTCATCAGTACTCATCTCAGTCGGTTGAGGCTTCCTTCTTATCGGCTTCAACAACCATCTTCCAAGAAGGAGGCAATACCTTGGATGGCTCCTCACCTCAATAGGGGCATCCTCAGATGGCACTATGAGAGTCATCATTGCCCATTGATGTCATATATCCTCTTAACATTTGACTTAAACATAAGCTTTCATGTCAATATTGTATCGTACTTCACAACCGTTGTACTCTATCAGAATTCGTCGAAGACCCGTGCCATCATAAGCATCTCTTTCAGACATGCTTAGATGGGAAGGACACGAGTCAAAGACCCATGCATAAAATGAGAATTTGTTCTAAACATGCCATACTAAGATTATGCATGTGGGCACCACATTCAACCTATTTTCAAATAAAACAGCCCCTGAGGGCATCAGCAACCATCGTCATCAACCAACAACAGGTCACTACCACACAAGTGACACAGACAGAACCTTTGTCTGTCAGATAAGCTTAACTAGTCAAAACATCACAAGCATGGGACATGCCCGCCTCGTAGAAATATTATATTTATTTTATCTCTTACGGGTTTCCAACAGAGCATGATACTTCTTTTAATCATGGCAAGGGGTCTCCAAACTTAGTTTTCACGCAAGTTACTCTCTCTCTCTCTCTCAAACGGATTACACATAAACATAAACTATAATATAATTCGGCTATACAGTTCTTCTTAGACCTCATATGTTAGGGGGCAACTGTTAACACTGGAAAATCATACAAGAAAAATACATTAGAAAATGTCAAGCAGTAGGTACAAATAAGGATTTACATGGAAGGAATACATTACAGGAGCTAAAAAATTTAACTTTTCCTAAGGTTAAGAAAGAAAATTTATTAAACTGCGCACAGAAAGCACTAACCCCGGACGATATTTGTGGCTTTTCTTCGATAGCCACGAATATCATCGCAGCTATCCCTCAAAGAGTCCCGTGGTCCTGAGTATGGGGAAAGTCACCATCCAGGACCACTTGGCACACTTGAAGAATAAGATTCCCACTCAAGTCATCCAAGTACAACTGCCTTGGAGCCACCTTGAGGCTTTAGTGTAGCACATAAAGGAATCATCCTCCCACTCCTGTTTCAACATACTTCTTGTACCAAGAGAGGGAGGGAAATTTTGAAATTTTTCTATAAAAGACTTCCATGGGAAGAGAAACATGAGAACACATTGTTATTTTGGCCAAATTGGTTAAGAGAAAACTAGCTTGTGTTGTACAAGCAACAAGAAGGATTGGAAGGATTCAATTGTTGGCCACCCAACACCTCAATCCAAAGAAAAAGTTCACCAAGTGTTTTTCATTCTACCATCCGTCAAGGGGAGAGAGAGGCTTGCAAGAAGCTTGAGGGGAAGAGACCCCCTTGTCTTGGATATTAGAGCTCCATAGCTCTAAGGATCCATTGCAAGTGATTTAGCATCCTATTCTCTTATACCACCATCACCTAATAAAGGGAGGGAGTTCTCCATTTGAATTATTAGTGTGTTTGACTCGATTGAGCTTGTTATTGTACATGATTTTTTTTTTAATCTCTTCATTGATGTAGCATGTTATGTTTCTTACTTAGTTTACTACATGTTATTTTGTTCCACTAACAATCTAACAAACCAATTGACCTGTAACTTGCTTGTAGGAAAAAAACCTCCCTACTAAGCACATTGTATTTCGTCTGCCCATGCGTCGAATACACTACAAAAATGGTGATGGAAGTAATGGAAGAGGATTCAAGAAGAAGGAAGGAGCTGAAAATAGTCAAGAGAACTATTGTCTTGGTCTTGGAGTGGCTACTAGGTCAAGGGTCTTGGTATTGGTATTCATCAATTGGAATCTCTAGAAGAAGAATTTGTGCAGGTTTTCCTATAAAAGAGTGAGAGGTTTTGGCTCTGGCTGATAGCCTGCATTCTGTCTCTTGTCTATTTATGTTCATGCATTGGTATTTGTTTGATGAATAAGAACACTAATAATCTACGAAGAATAAGATCCTAATCTAAAGTTGTAAAAATAACTCACAAGAAATTACTAATTAAAGAGAAATCATCCAACTATCAATGCCCTATATTTATCAACATGGTATCAGTGCTAAGGTCACAAGGTAAAGAAAAGGGAATCTAATAAAAGAGACACTTAAGGATCGAGTTTCAAGAAAGGCATCAAATAAAGTTAAAGGATATCAAAGTGAAGTCAAGATCTACATTGAAGTATCAAATCCTAGATCAAAGAATAAGTCGACACCAGCAAAAATTTTGGATCCTCTAAGTCATCATTAAGAGACAACAAAGACCCTTATCAAGTTGAAGAAATCTACAATGCAAGGTAGCCCAAAGTATAGGAATCCAAGTGAAGCATTTCTGATCTGCACTCATTCACCACCAAGGAAGTTAAAGTATCTTGAAATATGGTTATCCAACGAAGGAAAAATGCATTGTCATCATCTTCAAAAGGTTATAAAGCAAGTTCCCTTTAATTGAATCAAGTACCTCTCCTTTATCCCTAAAGAATATCATCCAAGGAGGTATCAAGACATACTCATCAATCACCGTCATCATAGGAAGCTAGATCAAAGGCATTGACATCATAAAATAGGAAATATCCTTTTATTGAAGAAGGGATTTCATTTGGAAGAAGATCATAAAAAAGGGGCACTAATACATCTTCATTAACCACCATCAAAAGGATCAAGTTGAATATTTCATCTTCACTTGTCAAGTAAGTATATTTTATTTTATAATCTAATCTAGTAAAAATGAATTCATTCTGCAAGGAGATCTATAATTTGATTGGGACATCGAAATTACTTGCATGGAAAAAGAGGATAGACATCGTCCTCGAATAAAGTGAAGTCATTAATCATATCAATGGAAAAGTATTTGAAGGTCAATCATTATATGAATATATGGAAAGGGATCAAAAGGATCAAGGGATATCTTCATAAAATCTCAACTTCAAGATCTAGGAAAGGAGGTAATCCTCATTGTTCTAAATACACTAACTAATGAAAAAGGTTAGAAATGTATATGAGGATAAGAATGTTATTCCATTCAAAAACTTGTGGTTTATATGCAAGATAGAAGAAGACAGGTTGAGGGAAAAAAAAATAGTCAAGGCATTTTTCGAAAGGAAAGAAGAACATAACTAAGATTCAATGCTATGATAATTACAAGAAAGAGTGTCCTAAGTTCGAGAAGGGAAATATCAAGAAATATAGATAAGAATTTTATTTTCACCGAAGAAATGGAAGAAGCTGAAAATAATTGAGTCCAAGAAAGAGGAAAAGCATTAGAAGAAAGAAATTGTGACATCACCATAGGGAAACATGAAGGATATGACATTCAAATATAAAGGATATATATCCTGGCCCACCTCATTTGTTAGATGATCCAAATATATTAACGTAAAGTTAGGATAAAATATTTATTAAATTAGAATATTTAATAAATATTAGAGAATAAAAAAAAATATTTAATTATAATATTTAATAAATATTAAGAGACACTTAGAAATAGAATATTGTTAGCAAAGATAGGACTCTAGAATTGAGTCGTATCTTAGACTCTAAAATAGGAATAAAGTTATTAGATTGGATAGAAGATCATTTATTGTAAACAGAAACTTGTTATTTTTTCAAGTGATCCATAACCAAATTAAGTTAGGACATATAGCTTATAAATAGGTTAGTCTCCTAATTGTAAATTTAGTAGAAGTTTACGTTTGTAAACTCCTGCAAATTTTTATGTAATTTATTTTCCATTATTAATAAAATTACGTGTCTGAGGACACTTCTGCCATTAATGTGGTATCAGAGTCACCGGTAATGCAGATGATGTAAAGATGGAGATTTTAGCTTTGCAAACTTTTGGAAAATTCTGCTAAAGGATGAATTGGTATGCAATCTTGTCAATGCTTTAAGGAAAAGAAATTTATTGGTTATAATCTGAAAATAATTTTTTTTTATTTAAGATTCAGTTTTTTTTTTAAATTTAATTGTTTGTGAGCTTCTTGACGAGATCTTCCTCAGTTTTTGTTCCCATTGAATAAGCTTGTTCGTGAAAAGAGCCCCCAGGCACTCGTAGATATTTCCAGGCGGATCGAAGTCCAAGCTTAAGCTTGTTAAAAGCGTTACTATTAGCACTGAAGCTAACTAACGCAGAGACTTCATGTGGATGAACCAACGCAGAGATTTATTGTACAAAAGCTCAAGTAACACTTGTGGGAAAAAGGGAGAAGTCATCCAGAACAAGTCTCATCATACATCAAGTCAAAAGGAAACATTTGTTGGATAGCGATATACAAGATCCTTAGTATTCTCTGATGGAATCCTCATTGTAGGATTCACTGATCTAGAGAGGAAGCAAGTGTTTCATCAAGAAATCCAACTTGTGGAATTCATGTGATGATGGTATGATGACATAAGACATAAAGCACTTCAAGGGATTGAAGCTCTTGTCAAACAAGGAAGTTGTTGAGAGAATCCTAGATGATCTAAAGGTAATTGAGGTATGTATTTGATATTATAAATTCATGTTGTATGGTTTCATGTAACATGGATCACTGCTTTATCTTGAGAAGCATGATCAAAGGAAAGGAATATCCTCCTATGAAAGGATTTTGGAAGCCATGGGTCACACTAGATTAAATCAACATAATATTTCCTCATATGGAATATGAGGTGATTGACGATATTTGGAAAAATGTGATTGGAAGTTCTTAGGAATTTCATGTGTGAAGAAATAAAGGAAGAGATAATAAACTATGCAACCATGGAATAAGGCATTCAACATTTGAGAACAAGAATATTTGACTGGGAAATCTCCCAAAAAGATATGAAGTCTCTGATGGAAGTTTGAAAAAAATATGGAGACCCTTGACAATGGATATCTTTGGGAAATATTTCAACATGTATGCGAGATGTTGATGTTAGCTGGAAGATGTCATGATGAAAGACCATCACAAAGGTAATTATTGATTTAAGTGCCCATTTCTTATTTTTGAACAAACATCCGGATGGAATTATGCAGTACAGCCAAGAAAAGAACTGTGGATGTCTTCCTAGAAGGACCATGTAGAATAATGTAAGATCCTTCCGAAGAAGACAACATGAAGAAGGTGGCACAACATGAAGCAAGGTTAGATGTAGACTGATGGATCACTTTCTTATGAAATGAATGATGGCATGAATATCTCATGGATGAAATTGATGGATGTTTTGTGCCCTATGAAGAATTCCCAAAAGATGAAGACTCGATAACAAAGAAGAAATTCATGACATCGAAGCAAGGAGTTCTTCAAAGAAGTTGGTTGTCCCATTATTGCCACCTGAGGAGTTGTTTTAGGTCCTTAATTAAGAGGGAGCCTGGAAAAAAGTTTCATACTTGGAAGAGACTTGGAAATTCCTAAGCCAAGAGGAATATTAGGTACATTCCTTCTGTAGGAATGAGTACATATGTCCTCCATAATTAAGAGGGAGATATAGACACATAATTTTGGTCTTCGCTTGGGAAGACAAAATGGAGGATTGGGTAATCATTTGGCATCTGATTCTCTTTGAGGATGAGATATGGCATCCAAGATAAGAGTAGTCATAGAGGACTAATATTCTTTAAGGACTAGGAATCCAAGATAAGAATAGTCCTGATGGAACACACCTTGAGAACCTGGGTTGGGTATGTTATGAGAGAGACAATGAGGAGGGTGTCTATAAATCATTGATCTTACCAGCATTGAGCTCAAATCTTGTGGAGAGATGGATTTGTTAGTCAAGGCCTTGCAATGTGACAATTTTGGTTGATGTGATTCTATAAAAATGGGTTACCAATCCAATTATTCTTATGAGAAATTATTCATATTGAGAAATACCAAGTACCATTATGAATACTTCCCTAGTCAAGAGGGAGTGTTGGAAAATAGAACTAGGTTTGATCTTCATAATGACATGTAATTGTGATTTTTGTAAATGATGAAAAGAAGAAAATAACATTATTATTGTAATACTTTCTTCATGGGTTTCATGAGAAAGGGATTTTGTTCTTAGAGTCAATGTCATGTATAGCCCTTCTTGGGCATATAAAGAATGTATTTAAGTCTATAGGATTGTCATGAAACCATCCAAAGATAAGCACTAGTTCTCCTCTTCAAAGTCAGCCTCAAGATGAAGAAAAATGAACTCGTGTCGGCTCAATCAAAGACACAACGGATCACTCAGTCATGTTGGCTTATTATGGAGGAAAACGCACTATATATACCTCTGTTAACTTCATAGAAACCACAGAAAAAATATAACTTGGATCTATGTTAAATAAATTTGGACCATATCACAGTTTCGGTGATTTCAGTAAGTAGTTTCGGTGTCATAATAGAAGAACATATCTCAAACTAATTGGAGATAATAAGTTTCGAGTAACCACAGACAAAAAGTTTAGATCTATTGCAGCTTGGATCACAGTTCATAGATATAGTTTGGTGTAGTCATGATCTTCGTGTAATTGTAGTGATAAGGGTATGGTGAAATTACATGAAAAGGATGCCATAACAATTTAGTGCTATCATAGTGAGAACGGTCTCCCAAGTTCGACACTATCATTCAGTGATACCACAAAAGGAAGCTCAGAAAAATTCGGTGCTATCATGGTGATACTAAAGTCTCGACACTATGATTCTCATAAATATCGGTGCTATCTCAATCATGGTGTTACTGCAGTCTTGGTGCTACTACAAGGTGTTTTTTCAGTGCCATAAGTAGACATAGGTGCTATGAAAGTGATGATACCTCAGAGGTAATGACACAGTGACAAGGATGAAAATGACAGTAGTGATGGCAGTTGTTAGCCACCTATGAATTTTTGTCAAGAAAATAGGTGGCTAAGTTGTTTTGAGCCTTCAAGAGATACATTTTCTATGAAAATATCTCATCCCTGAAGCCTCTGTGTGTCCATTTCCTTTGAAATATCCTCACTGCTGTTTTCATCCAAAAAGCCTCACTGACTGTAAAAAATTGTGCTAAGAAAGGCCTTCATTTGCCCCTTGTATCCCTGCAAAATTCCCTATTTTTACCTCTTTTCCCATATTCGAAGTGCCCCCTTTAACCCCAAAAATCCCTCCCAAAATATCCTAAACCACCGATTTCACCCTTAGAACCAAGTGAAGACCCTTCATTCAATTTTAAACCCCTCTTTCACCTCTACTGAAAGCCTCCTTTTTAGCCTAAAACGTTGTCTCTAAAGCTAAAAGACCCATTTTTCTTTATGTTGGCTTAGCCCCTTTTACGGCCAGCCCCTTAACCACTTCCACATATGCCCCAAGCGCTAGGACCAAGCGCTAAGGCCTGGACGCTAATCGTAATCGCAACTTTCGGTGAGCGTATTTCTATGTTATATGAAAAAATCTCGATGCGATTGGGGTTTGGCTTGTAAACTCGTGCCGCGATATCAACCATTGATTCACTTTTAATCTGATGGCCAGCGCCGATCGCAATCGAAAATTTTAAATTGTGCTGCCCACTGCACTTCCCGATTGCGATCCCCCGATTGTAATCTTCGCCGTCGATTCCCCTTTAATCCAACAATCCTCGCATCCCCGCTCCGATCGCAGTCGCAAATTTCAAATGGAGCCACCTTCCGTTCCTTCTGATTGTGATCCTCCGACATGATCCTAGCCATTGATCTCACATAAGATCCAACAATTATAAGCCAATCGCACCATCACTCATCGGATTGTTCACCCTCCCATCGCTCCCCTCCGATTAGATCGCAGCCGTCGATCTCCTCATGAGATCCGACAGTCTTGATTGAATCGCCCTCCACCCATGACCGGGTCCCACCATTCAATATCATTTCATTGAATTTTCATACATTCTCAGTGTATTTTGTTCGAAGGCCCAAACCTTTGGTTTTACATTAAACATCGTATCATCCCGCCAAGCATTAAAATTTTAATATTTTACATTAAAGTTTTTATTTTCGCTCAACTTCCACATGCATTTTTCAACTGTTTCACTACATTTTCCACTACTTTTCATCATTTCCGTGGCATTCACCTCTATGCACTGCCATTCTCACATCATTCCACTGCACCCATCCTCCCCATGCATGGATTTATTAACATAGTTGCGTGTTTTTCAGGATACAGGCGGTGAACTCTGCCATTGCTCACAGTCACTGTTATAATGGCACAGAGCGCAGAGAAGGCTAATTTCAGAGCCTGATATTACAGAGAAGAGCCTAGGAAGATGTTAGAAAGTGATTTTCATTAAAGGACATAGTTTAACTTTGTGAAATCCCCAAGCACCATTAAAGTTCCAATTTTCACAGACGAAGACAGTCATGAAGTGGCAAAGAGTATCAGTACAAGAGTTAAAGAGTTATAATGCACATTATTGAATATGTTAGGCCTTAATTCAGTGTTTTAAAGGCAAAATACTAGACTAAAGACCTCATGACTCACACGGAGGGCCTAATAAGGCCCAATGTGCAGAAAAAAATATCATCAAAGTTTCACATCAGCAGAAGTCTCCTCCCTAGAAAGGACACAGTACTCATATTGTTTTAGTCTACATTGTGTCCATGAGAAGATTTCCACCCTGACAGTAGTCCTAATGTTACCAGAGCATTTTTTACGCAGTATGGTAGGCCCTGAAGTCATTTACCTGCCTTTTTTTCGATTCACCAGAGTACTACAAGTACTGCAGCGAAAGTACATCAAGAACATAACTGGAGTAAATTGCAGCCTGTCGAAGACCACTCTTTCTTCCAAAGAGTATCGAAGATTAATTCATAGACATTAAGACAGAATGGACCTCGAGCCTCTTCCTCTGCTCTGTTTTAATGTTTCATTTAGTGCTTCATCTACCTCCTCTACCTCTGTTTAGCTATAAAACTCATGAAGAAACTCATTGTAAGGTGGTTGTTGATCGGATATCTGTGGAATGTAAGCTATTTCTCTTGAGATATAGCTCTCTGTGTAAAGTTGTAAGATAGACCGAGGAAGATGTTTTCAGACTGAATGTCAAGTTGTTGACAATGTTGTACATGACTGGTGTTGCTCTTTAATACGACAAGCACATTTCTTTGGATCCTGATTTAAAGAAGCGATGATGTTTTTCTATCTCTGTCTTTTTTTCCCTTGGTGATTCATTATATTCCATTTCTTCTGGTACGTATCAGAAATCTGGCATAGGATATACCCTTGCATGGTACCCTATGTTTTTTCTCTCCCTACCTTTGATGTTTTCTTCTGTACGTGTTATCTAAGTATTGATTCAAGTTAATTTAACCAATGTAGTGGCTATATTTACTTCTAGCTGATGTATGAATTAATGAATCTGTTATTGGATGTTCTTGTTGGGTTTTGATTGAAAGAATTGGGATACTGGGAGTTTAGAACACTGTCTCTGTCTCACTAGGGTCCTTTTCAATCAATTAAACCTTTCTAAGTTCCCTCAAGTTAGATGTCGAAGCATTGAGAGTTCAAAGTCTCTCTCTGATCTCAGGTTTTCACCTTTGCGTTTAAATCTCTAATGTTTTCCTTGTCTGAAGAGTTAACCTTTTAGGAATTGGATCACAAGTGTGCAATGGCACGTCCTGTCCCTGGACCTGATTCTTAAGTGGTCATCTTGGAGGTTTCCTTGAATTTCACCTTCTTTCTTACCATTTCATGCCACACTATCATCTTTAAGATCCAATGCTGTGGATGACTAGCCCAATTGAAAGCTTGCATATTGAATAGCAAGTAAACCCTTTCCTAACTCCATTGCCTAATGGTCTTGAGTATTCTCTGGAATTATCTCTCCTTTGCCTAAAATCCTCTCTTCACATCCTTGCCTTGTATTGAAACCTTCCTTCCTGATTCCCAACAACCAAACAAACAAACAATCAAACAAACCTCGTGCCTATAACTAGCCTAATATCTTAAAACTGAGCTTCCAAAGACACATACTTTTAACTATATAGAGAGATCCCTCTCTAGACCCAGGAGGGCTAGATCCTGAGGTTTGAAATTGGTTCTGATGTTGTCTCATCTTTTGGTATTGCCAAACTTGCCAAAACATGGGAACCCCAACATAATGGCGACTCCACTGGGGAACTTTGAGAAAAATACACCTTGAAAAACTTCTAAGACTCAAAGACGACCATAGTAGCCTTAGTTTGGTGGTTAATCATTGTGGTGGACAGTATACCTCCTCGAAAACATTCTAAACCTTCCACCTGGCAACTCCATAGTTCCTCAATGATTAAAGACTCCACTGGTGATCAGTAGGCCTGCTGATTATCGTGATTCACATAAGACTCCACTAGGAGACCAGAGTCCATAACAACATCAGCCATAATAGAAGTAACAAGTAGGGTTAAGCTGCTTGGTTTAAAAACAACATTCTGGCTTCAAGAATCATTCATACAAGAGCTTATCCTAACCCCAGCCCATCTGAAATAGTTGACAACCCTAAGAGCATTCTTAGGAAATCTCCTACACCTAGGAAACCAAATATTTACAGGCACTGTTGAGATTGCAACAAGATGATGAGCTTAGTGGAAAGGAGTCGCCTTCACAAAGTGGGCCCGCAGGCTATTTTTGGCGCAAAGTCTATTTTTAGACATATGGATCATGTTCTATGAGTTGCAGGATGCTATTTGTGGATGGTTGGTCAAGTCAGAAAAAATAGATGGAGTTCTATTTTTAGACATACTGGGCGGAATCTATTTTTAGATTGCTAGTCTAAAAATAGATATGTCGAATATTATTAGCTCTTAATAATATTTGGACTATAAACATTATCTTATTCTCTTGGGGCACTTCAGTTAAGTGCACAGATGTGGCACAGGAGCTGACAGAAGGAATTACGCTATTCCTGAGGGTTAAGTGGAGCTATTGCATGGATACTTCAGTTAGAACTCATGTGACGGAGTTTGGTGGAGTTGATTGAGGAAGTTAGTGGAGTTGTATTCAGTTTAACTAATCTAAACATAGTTGAGCTATTTGTATTCAGTTTAACTAATTGATATAATTAGTGAGAGTGGTGTGAATTAATTATTAATTAATTCACTAATTATAAACTCATAAATCAACTAAAGAATGCATCAGTTAACTTCAGTGCATGGACAGTTTCAGTGGAGACCAGTGCAGAAATAGGTGAAAGAGCAGGTTAACTATCAGTTGTGACTATATTGTTGCTATTTGCAACACACATATAGGTGGAGAAGCCCATGAGGATTGCGCAGTACAAGCCAGGTGGTTTATCTATTTAATGAAGCCATCCCATAGCATTGAAAACACAATAGAGGCTGGCTATCAAGTGGCAAAAGATTGGAGCATGTGTTTTGCTAGATCTAGCTTGATAGTGTGTAGAAATTGAGGGTGTGCATGAGAGCTTGTGAGGAGCTTTTGTACTATGATTGTTACATGATCTCCATGACATATAGTATACAGATAGTTGGGGTTTTCAGCTTTAAGCTTTTCCATTAAATACTGTGTTCATATGTGTGATTGTTTGTGGTTTTAATGTATGCATGCAATTGATTTTATTTCCGCATGTAATGATCAATGGTAGAAGAGATTCTGTATATGCATGAAGCTAAAATAGTGTGTGATCAGGAGAATATCGGTGAATAATATATCAGTTATTCAAATTTCTACATGGTATCAGAGTGATATTGATCATTGGAGCAATTGCAAAACATTGAAGCGGTTGAGTTTTGTGTTGGTGGAATTCGAATTTGCAGCAGTGTTTTCTTGGTGTCGAAGTTGAGATGTCTTTCAATGAATTGCGATTGGAGTATGCCCTTGAGGGCAGCTCGAATTATATTGCATGGAAGGACAGGATGGAGGTGGTGCTGGATGACAATGGGTTGAAGGAGTTCATAGATGCAGAAATTCCAAAGCCTACTTCTAGTGATGCTGTCGTACTTGATGCATGGAAAAAGAAGACAGCAAAGTGTCGAAGGATTCTATTGGAAGGTGTGAAGGATCACATAGTTTCTAGCCTTCATGGTAAAGCTTCTCCATTCTTGATGTGGAAAGCTTTGACAGATTTATTCCAAAGCAAGAGCGACTAGAGGAAGTTGGTGCTCAAGGATAAACTTAGGAACATAAAGATGGAGAAAGGCGACAGTATGCCCAAGTACCTCACGAAGTTCATCCAATGCAGGGATGAGCTAGGAAGTGTGGGGCTGACTGTTGATGATGAGGACTTGGTGAGCTTGGCTCTCCTTGGGCTTCCGAAGAGTTGGCATTCCTATCAGGACTTTGTCAATGGTCGGGAGAAATTGCCAGGATGGGAGCGACTTTGGTCGGATCTTGTGCAAGAGGAGATAAGGCAGAGTTCCAGGGATAGATCTTCATCAAAGAACTCTAATGAAGAAAATTTCACTTTGGCTACCAAATCAAAGAAGGGGAAGAGCAAGAAAGCTTCTCAATCCGGTGCAAAAGGCAAGAAGCAGGACATGTCCAAGGTGAAGTGCTTTCACTGTCACCAACACGGACATTACGCCACTAATTGTCCACAGAAGAAGAAAAATAATCAGGCTGCTGGGACTACAGCTGGAGAGGCCTTAGCCTCGCAGTTTGAGCTATATTTTTCGTTGATTGCATGCTTGGTCTCAAGTATGACGGGATCAGTGTGGTTTCTTGACAGTGGTGCATCTTTTCACATGACAGGAGATCGAGATTTGTTTACTGATATGGATGAGAAAGATCTTGGAGTGCACATCGAGATGGGCGATGAAGGTAGATACAGTGCGACCGGTATCGATACCATTTCCTTTGAGAGGGATTCTAGTAAACCCTTCGTATTGAAGGAAGTGATGCATGTTCCAGGATTGAAGAAGAATCTTATCTCTGTGGCGATGTTAGAAATGAGGATATTATGTTGTCTTTAGTGAGGGAAAGACTTTCTTGCGCGATAAGGCAAGCTTGGTGAGACACGGAGGATGGGGGTTCAAATTGAAACCTTTATCAGTTGCAGGTAGATGGCTGCGCAGCTATGGCATGCAAGGCGGGAGAAGTGGTGAGCTAGGATGATGAGGGCGAACTGTGGCACAGGAGATTGGGCCACCTTCACCATGGAGCTTTGAAGATCCTGTAGCAGATTTCTACTGGGCTTCCTAAGGGCACTCTTGCGTAGTCAGATCAGTGCAAGGGGTGTACTTTAGGGAAGTATGTGAAAGCCACCTTTCACGAGAAGGATAGTCGCGCCACGACGATCCTTGAGAGAGTTCACACAGACGTGTGTGGTCCTTTCTCTGTAACCGACGACCAAAACACGGGTATTATGTGATATTTGTTGATGATTTTTCTCGTAAGTCTTGGATCTTCTTCTGCGAAGAAGAAGCGAGACATACTCAAAGTTCTGTGAGTTCAAGGCACCTAATTTGAGGAAAGAATTGGGGAAGCAGGTGAAGGCTCTTAGGAGCGACAATGGTGGTGAATTCATCTCTGGCGAATTCAAGGACTTTTGCAGCGCAGAAGGAATTCGAAGAGAGCTCATAGCACCTCATAACCCACAGCAGAATGGGGTTGCTGAGAAGAAGAACATAATGATTGTGGGTGCTGCACGGGCAATGTTGCATGATCAGGGCCTACCAATTCACTTGTGGGCAGAGGCATGCAATACTGTAGTATATGTGCAGAACCGTTGTCCTCACAGGATACTTGGCATGAGTACACCTGAGGAGGCGTTTTCTGGTAAGAGGCCTGATATTTCCCATTTGAGGATTTTTGGTTCACCTGTTTACATTCATGTGACGAAGGATGCCAGGAAGAAGCTGGAGCCGACTGCGGAGGTTGGGATATTTTTGGGGTATACTGATACGCCCCACAATTATCGTGTGTATTTTCTAGATAGTCGCAAGACTGTTGTGCGACGGGATATCAAATTTCATGAGGAGAAAGCCATGAAGTGTTCGCTTGAGAGGGAGCCACACTTGCTGTGAGACATTCGTTCTCGGGGTTGGGCATGGATGGATAATACTGTAATGGCTGTGGGAAGTGGAAGCTTCTACTCGGCGAGCGCCAGCTTGAGAAGGTGAAGCGCACTACGGAAAGGTGAGTGAGCGGCTCAAGGTGCAAGAAAGGTTGTAGGAGCACCTACATCACGAGTGTGATGGAAACGTCACCGTGACCGGTATATTGGACCCATGGCTCTGATGAGCAAGTGTATCGTGACAGAACCATCCTCTTTCGAGGAAGCTGTGGAGGATCCCGCATGGGTAGATGCCATGGTGGAAAAGTATGATTCGATTGTCAGAAACAGTGCATGGGAGATTGTCCCAAGGCCGGAAGGGAAATCAGTGGTGGGTTCGAGATGGATCTACAAAGTGAAGCAGGCAGCTGACGGGAGTGTGGAGAAATACAAGGCAAGATTTGTTGCCCGAGGCTTTTCACAGATTGAGGGGATCGATTATGAGGAGACCTTTGCACCTGTCGCAAGGTATTCTTCCATACGGACGATTCTTTCTCTCTCAGCGCAGATGGGTTGGCACATTCAACGGATGGATGTGAAGACTATGTTCCTCAACGGAGTCATTGAGTTGTACATAGAGCAGCCTGAAGGTTTCGAAATCTTCAGTAGCAAGTCGCATGTGTGCAAGCTCAAAAGAGCGTTGTATGGGCTGAAACAAGCACCTTGTGCTTGGTACACATGGATAGAGAGTTATTTCACCGGACTTGGTTTCGCCAAGAGTGAGGCGGATCCGAACCTATACCAGATTGTGGTGGAGGGTAAGTTGTTGATCATTGTATGTAGATGATTTGATTTTGTGGTGATAGACAATGATACACTCATGCAAGGGCAGTCTTGCAAGGTTTGAGATGAAGGACTTGGGCCTCCTTGTTATTTCACCAGGATTGGATTTTGGAAATTTGACGTATGTGGATGGCATTTGTTTGTTTCTCAAGGCAAGTATGCCCAGGAGATACTGGAGAAGTTAAACATGCATGGCTGCAAGCCTGTTAATACTCCTCTTCCTTGTGGATGGAGGAAGGAGGATGCTACTTCAGAGGAGGTAGTGGATGCCACTGTTTATCGACAGTTGGTGGGGTCGCTCATGTATCTGGTCAATAAACGACTCGACATATGCTATGCTATTAACCAGCTTTCACAAGCTATGGTTAAGCCTACCAAGCTCTTTTGTAAGGTAGGCAAGCATGTATTGAGATATCTCAGAGGCACATATCTCAGAGGCACATCGGGATATGGATTATGGTATAGACAGTCAGATGAGATGAGGCTATGTGGCTTCACAGATGCACATTGGGCAGGGAGTCCAACGGATAGAAAGAGCACATCTGGAGGGACTTTCAGTATCGGTTCGACAACAGTTTCTTGGTACAGCAGGAAGCAGAGATCTGTGGCACTCAGTTCATCAGAGGCTGAGTATATGGCAGCAAGTTTGGCTGCATGCTAGGCTATATGGATGAGGAAGATCCTGGTCGGGTTGTTCGGTTCACACTTAGATCCTACTGTGATTTATTGTGATAATCAGAGTTGCATCAAACTCTCAGTTAATCCAGTATTTCATGATAGATCTAAACACATTGACATCCGGTATCATCATATCAGAGATTGTGTGCAGCGGAAGATCATGTTACTTTCATGCATTCCTACGGAGGATCAGGATGCTAATATCTTGACGAAGGCACTCACCAGGAGTAAATTTGAATACCACAGGGGCAGGATAGGGGTTGTAGATAATCCTTATCTTGTTGAGAGGGATTTTTGAGATTGCAACAAGATGATGAGCTTAGTGGAATGGAGTCGCCTTCACTAAGTGGGCCCGCAGGCTATTTTTGGAGCAAAGTCTATTTTTAGACATATGGATCATGTTCTATGAGTTGCAGGATGCTATTTGTGGATGGTTGGTCAAGTCGGAAAAAATAGATGGACTTCTATTTTTAGACATCTTGGGCGGAATCTATTTTTAGATTGCCAGTCTAAAAATAGATATGTCGAATATTATTAGCTCTTAATAATATTTGGACTATAAACATTATCTTATTCTCTTGGAGCACTTCAGTTAAGTGCAAAGATGTGGCACAGGAGCTGACAGAAGGAATTACGCTATTCCTGAGGGTTAATTGGAGCTATTGCATGGATACTTCAGTTAGAACTCATGTGACAGAGTTTGGTGGAGTTGATTGAGAAGTTAATGGAGTTGTGTTCAGTTTAACTAATCTAAACATAGTTGAGCTAGTTGTATCTAGTCTAACTGATTGATACACTAGTGAGAGTGGTGTGAATTAATTATTAATTAATTCACTAATTATAAACTCATTAATCAACTAAAGAATACATCAGTTAACTTCAGTGCATGGACAGTTTCAGTGGAGACCAGTGCAGAAATAGGTGAAAGAGCAGGTTAACTATCAGTTGTGACTATACAGTTGCTATTTGCAACACACATATAGGTGGAGAAGCCCATGAGGATTGCGCAGTACAAGCCAGGTGGTTTATGTATTTAATGAAGCCATCCCATAGCAATGAAAACGCAATAGAGGCTGGCTATCAAGTGGAAAAAGATTGGAGCATGTGTTTTGCTAGATCTAGCTTGATAGTGTGTACCAATTGAGGGTGTGCATGAGAGCTTGTGAGGAGCTTTGTACAATTATTGTTACATGATCTCCATGAAATATAATATACAGATAGTTGGGGTTTTCAACTTTAAGCTTTCCCATTAAATATTGTGTTCATATGTGTGATTGTTTGTGGTTTTAATGTATGCATGCAATTGATTTTATTTTCGCATGTGATGATAAATGGTAGAAGAGATTATGTATTATGCATGAAGCTAAAATAGTGTGTGATCAGGAGAATCTCAGTGAATAATATCTCAGTTATTCAAATTTATACAGGCACATCTCTAGAGCTAAATCTGCGCCAGAAAATTTTACAGCTCTATCAGACACTCTTTTTGACTTAGACTTACCGAGCAGTTTACCTAGAACTAAGTCATTCGGTGCTATATACCAGCCAGACCTTGAGCTTCCTGGTTCACCATCTCACAGTGGTCAACACATTAGGGATAGAGAGACCCCCCACCTACACCTCTGGATATTCATTTCATTCAAAACTTGGGGCTCTGCCATCCTAAATCATCTCAACAGAGTGTTGTTGGTCCTAATATTCCTGTCATCCACATACCTGTTGCTCAAGCCAATCCCGTACCTCCACAGAACATCCCCATGGCAGCCTGGTATGCACCTCTGGTGTTACCACAACCCTTAGTGCCTCTACCAAACGATTATCAGTCAAAGATCCCACATTTCACTACAAAAGAGTCTACCACAGCTAAGCACCATGTAGATAGGATGGAAGATTCCTTTGACTATATGGAGATAGATGATGAGACAGTCAAAATGAGAATCTTTGCCTAGAGTTTAGGAGGTGATGTGAAGAAATGGTTTAAAGGCCTACCTCCTAATAGCATCCAAGACCTTCCCACTTTATATCAAACCTTCATAAACAAATGGGAAGTTAAGGCCAACCCTCTCCAAATCTTAGCAGAATACAAGAACCTTAAAATGAATGTAGGAGAGAGTGTCCATGACTATTCTACAAGGTTCAATAGCGTTTACAACACTCTTCCTCCACACATGAAACCTCCCCAAGGTATGGCTTTAGTAAAATATCCTGAAGGCTTCGATGCTGACATGGCCTACTAGCTTAGGGAGATAGATTACAACACATTGGAAGATATGAAAAAAGGAGCAGTGAGTGTAGAGGCTAACCTGATTGAGAAGAAAGCCAGAATGAGGGCTGAGAAGAGGGTAACATATAGAGATGATGCTGCAGCTTCCACATCCGATCCCAAGTATGACCATCTAGCCAAAAACATGGAAAAGTTGCAGCAAATGATGGAAAAAATGGTTGTCTCAGTTAGTAATAAAAACATAAACCAAAACCATAACCAGAACCAAAACTTTAGGAGAAACAATACCACTCCCAACAGAAAAAGAGACTCAGATCAGAAAGTTATTCCCCCATTTCAAGAGAAATTTCTCGATGAAGACAAGGGAATCATAGAAGAGTCTGAGGGAAACACAATTAATATGTTTGAAATAGACAATTCAATCCACAACTGTCCACAAAAGAAGATCGTCCCTCACCCTCCTATTGGGATGAGGAAAGATTAGGATTTGAGGATTATAGGCTTGGATTTGAAAATGCTATCATGCAGGTCAGAGAATAGTATGAACTTAGAAGAAAAAAGAGCTTAGACAATTCCAAACCAAAAGCTTCTGAGATTACCATTAAGAAAAGGCCTGAGAAAACTTCTAAAGTGACTGCTGAAAGTAGCAAATCAGCAGCTGAGAATTCTGGTAAGAATAAAGAAAAAGACAGCCAAAATACTGATAACCAAATTCAACTAGCTAGCAGCACTAGCACTGCAGCTAGTGTTCCTGATAAAAAAATCCTTAACACTTTACATAGTGAGAATCAGCACACTGATTCTGCCACTAAAGTAGTGGCTAACAAAACAGAGTTGATTCTTACCAAGAGTCAGTCTCCCTTCAATTTGGAAAGCGAGATTGCAAAAATTAAAATCTCTGTCCCGCTCTCTGAGCTGGCCACTCAGGATGTATATAAAGGCCAAATTTTGAAAGCATTAAATCTGGGTGAAAACAGTGACATTGTCAATCTAAGTGATGATCAACCCACCCTCCTGTTTGGTCCAAATATAAAAGGGAAGTTTTAGGAAGGGGTAGTACCTCATTTTTATATCAGTCTCAATATCCACGACAAGATCCTTCACAATGCAATGCATGACTCTGGGCCTCACACAACCTAATGCCTAAGGTAGTTATGCAAAATTTAGGCCTAGAGTTAACCCATCCTTATAAAGATATATATTCATTTGACTCTAGCAGAGTAAAGAGCCTTGGCCTAATCAAGGCCTTTGTGTGAACCTTACCCAGATTCCTGCCAAATGTATGGTTATGGATGTTGTGGTAGCAGATGTGCCACCTAAGTATGACATGTTACTATCGAGGTCATGGGGAGCCAAGCTGCAAGGTACGATGCAGATAGATGGGGCATACGCCACAATCCCTATCTTTAGCCAACTTAGGAGACTATATAGAGAGGCACAAATGAAATTCTTGGTCAGTAGCCCTAAAAAGCCTAAAAATTCACTTCTGTACTCTGTACATATCGATCTAGATTCCTTTATCCTTTGCAACGATGAATATTTAAAGGATCCAGAATTAGAAAACAGAGGTGCAAGCCAGGGGATAGAGCCCGTATATTTTAACATAATGGCCACTCTATACTTAGAAGAAAGAGAAGAGGAAACCTTGGGATAGTGCATTGAAATAGAAACCCAGAATGAACAAGAAACAGAGTGCCAATAGCTGTCCAGTCATCTCTCTGAACCACATACACAGCACGAAGAATGAAACCCTCCACAGCCCAACACAGATCCCGTAACACAACAGACCAGTGAAACCCACACTAGGGAATAAAATGATGATAAACCTGAAAAAGAACCTTTATGGGAAATGAATTTTGATGGGTCCTGTACTAGAAAGACTGCAGGGGCGGGAGTGTGGTTACATAATGCTGAGAGTGACTATGCTGAGAGTCATGCCTTCAATCTGAACTTCAAGTGTACAAACAATATTGCGGAGTATGAGGCTCTCATCCTAGGCCTGAATTTATTGAGAAAACTAGGAGCCCGAAGGATAGCTGTGCATGGAGACTCTGAGCTAATCATCAAACAAGTGAACGGTGAGTATACAACTAAACACCCTAGATTGAGTGCATACAGGAATGCTGCCATGGATTTGTTGAAAACCTTTGTGGAATATGAACTAGTGTTTGTTCCTAGGAGTTATAATGTAATTGCAAATGGATTAGCCTGCATAGCTAGTTCGTATCATAAGACTCCCAATGACCAAAAAATCATCATTCAGACCAAATATAGACCTGTGGTGCCTGATAACAAGAAATATTGGCAGGTCTTTGAGGGCGATAAGCAGATCGAAGATTTTCTGCTTGGCAGGAACGAGTTTGGATTCTCTGATTCAGACTCTAAATCCGAGGACAGCTGCCTGAGTAAGGAACCTCCTGATGAAGAAAAATCACCCCATAACATTGAAATAAACACTTTAATTGAATAGATTGGAAATACATCAGAAGAATATAAAAACGCAGATAAAGAGGAAACAGAGGTGCTGCAGTCGAAAGATAAGAATATACCGAGGGGACTGGCACCTTTAGAGGACCTTTTTGACTTTGACGATGTAGCAAAAAATCCCACTATAGAACACTCAGACTCTGATGTCGAGGAATGCAACATAGGCGCTGAAGATAAGCCTAAGATGATTACGTTGGCTAAGTCCCTGCCCGCAAACATGAAAAGGAAATATATTGACCTGTTCAAAGAGTTCATCGATGTGTTTGCCTGGAGCTATGAGGACTTAAAATCCTACGACACAAACACTATACATCACAAAATACCTCTGAAAGAGAACAAAAAACCCTTCAGACAGAAACTTTACAGAATTAACCCAAAACAATTGCCTATTGTAGAAAAAGAAATAAAAAATATGTACAAGTCAGGTATAATAGTACCTGTGAGGTTCTTCGATTGGGTTTCAAACCTAGTAGCTGTAATAAAGAAAATAGGTGAAATCAGACTGTGTATAGATTTCAGAAACCTTAACAGAGCCTCACTTAAAGATAATTACCCATTACCAAATATGGAGCATATTTTGCAGAGGGTAGTAGGCTCAAAGAAGATCTCCATGTTAGACAGTTTTTCAAGTTATAACCATGTTTTAGTACTCCCAAAAGACCAACTCAAGACCGCTTTTACCACTCCGTGGGGCACTTTTATGTACGTAAAAATTCCCTTTGGATTAATGAACGCTGGTGCGACCTTCCAACGAGCAATGGACATAGCCTTTTCAGAGGAGATAGGGCACTTAATTTTCATCTACCTGGATGACATAACAGTCTATTCTAAGACTTATGAGGAGCATCTAAAACATCTGAGAGGAGTGTTTAAAAAATGTCAAAGGTTCGGTCTGTCATTAAATCCCAAAAAGACTGTGTTTGGGCTACAAGAAGGTAAGCTTCTCGGCCACATTATATCAGAGAAGGGAATTAAAATAGACCCACGGAGAGTTGAGGGAATACTTTAGATCACACACCTGAGAAACATTAAAGAGTTACAATCCTTTATTGGGAAAATTAACTTCCTACGGAGGTTTATTACCAACTTAGCCGAGCACCTCAGGAATATTACTAACATGTTGAAAAAAGATGCAGGGGTTAAGTGGACTGTAGAGGCTAAACAATATTTTGAGTTAGTTAAACTTGCACTCACCTGGGCCCCTGTCCTGATTAGCCAAGATTTCTCAAAATATTTCTTGATTTTTTCCTTTGCCTCCGAGCATATAGTGGCTACAGTTTTGCTACAGAAAAATTCACAGGGAATGGAACAGCCTATTGCGTTCTTCAGAAAAGCTCTGAGAGATGCACCCTTGAAATATAACATAATGGAAAAACAGGCCTATGCCTTGGTTAAGGCCTTGAAAGACTTTAGGGTGTACATATTGCATTCTAGCACCACAGCCTACGTGTAAAATATAGTGGTTAAAGACATTTTGTCCCAAGACCCGGATGGGAAGAGGGGAAAATGGATCGTTGTGATATTAGAATATGACCTAGAAATAAAACCCACCAAACTGATCAAAGGTTAGGGCTTAGCTCAACTGATGGATGAATTGAACTTGCAGGCCCTTGACATTAACATGGTAGATGCCTTGGATGAGCAGGAAGGACTGCCCGATCCTACCATTGAGGAACAATTTCAAAACTCTCCTTCGTATTCTGATATCCTTTATGTGCTCACAAACCTCAATGCCCCTCCTGAACTATCAAAGACTAAGGCCCGATTCCTGAAGCTAAAAGTCAGAAACTATTGCATACTGAATGAATGTTTATACTGGAAAAATGCAAATGGTCTATTGCTTAAATGTCTTCCTGAAACAGAAGCAGAGAAGATTAAACAGGAGTTCCATGCAAGAGAGTGTGGAGGCCACTTAAACTGGAAAGCCACTGCTAAAAAAATACTCAGAGTTGGCTATTACTAGCCTACACTTTTTAATGACATACACAAAATGATAATTGCCTGCCACAAGTGCCAGATTTTCGAGGGCAAAATAAAGCTCCTCCCTTTACCATTACAACCCATTTCTGTTGAAGGTCCCTTTTTTCAATGGGGCCTAGATTTCATAGGAGAAATACACCCTACTTCTTCTGCACAATACAAGTGGATCCTTACAGCCATAGACTATTTCACAAAATGGATAGAGGCCATACCTTCTAGGAATTCCACTGATTATGTTATCATTAAGTTCCTAGAAGACCACATCCTCTCTAGATTTGGCTGCCCAAGAAAGATAATCACTGATAACGTTGCTGCTTTTGGATCCAAGAAAATGATTTATTTTTGTCACAGGTATCAAACAACACTTGGCCATTCAACTGCTTATTACCCACAAGGTAATGGGTTAGCTGAATCATCAAACAAGAGCTTGGTGACCATCATCAAAAAACTGCTTGAAGAAATAAGAAGTCATGGCATAAGAATTTATGCATGCTTTGTGGGCTGACAGGCTTATAGTAAATAAATCCATTGGCATGTCACCCTATCAGCTTGTCTATGGAACAGAGGCAGTGTTCCCTACCAGCTTTGGGGTACCAGTGATTAAGTTAGTCCAAGAGATTCAGACAAAGGAAGACAGTATGGCAAGGAGGATAAACCAAACAATTCATCTCCAAAAAACAAGAGAGGAGGTCTATAACAGAGCTTTGAAAGTTCAGGAAAATATAAAGAAGTTATTTGACGAGAGAGCAAAAGCCCGTGACTTCAAAATTGGAGACAAAGTTTTGAAATGGAACTCTAGGAGAGAGGACAAGGGAAAGAACACTAAGTTTGACAGTTTGTGGCAGGGTCCTTACATCATACAGGCCACTGTGGGTCCAAATGCCTTTTTTATGCAAGAGCTAGACGGTACAGAGCTACTTGGGGGTCCTGTCAATGACAGGATGCTCAAACATTACTACTGCTGATTTCCAATTTTCAATTTTTATTTCCATTGTAAATACCATTGCAGTTTTTAATTTTCGGGAAAAGAGAAAAAAAAAAATGTTCCAAAAAAACAGAGAAAAGATTGGCTCTAACATGATCAAAACCTGAGCCAAAGAAAGTAAAAGAAGCTGGTTCTAACATGCCCAAAATCTGAACCAACAAAGAAGAAAGAAGAATCAGCTCTAACAAGCCCAAAACCAGAGTTGAGATGAAGAAGAAAGTGATTCTAACCAGCTCAAAACTTGAGTCACAAAGAAAAGAACGATGCTTCAAAGTTTCAGATTTCAAGCCTTCAAAATTTTGTTTTCAGTTTTCTGCAATTTCAGTCCATGTGCAACTGTATTTATGCCTTGGATCCACAAAAAACTAGACTGTCTAATCCTAGTTTGATTGTTTTTAAATTTCCATTGTAGAATGTAGAGAAGAAATCTGCTGGAAATTTTAAACGCGACAGATATTAGATTAGGTAGAGAAACGTATGAGGCGAACAGTTTAATCTAGTCTCATGGATAAATAAGGGTAGAGTTAGAATAGTTTGTTTTTCTGCTTTCAATAAAAAGAATGATGAAGAAGGTCTGCAAATTCAAATGCACCTTGAAGAAAAAATGTTAGGATTGTAGGATGGGTAGGTAGATTGTTTGGGGAATGTTTTCTGCTGATTAATATCCATCATGTTTGCAACTGCTGAAATCGAAGAAGAGAAGATGGTTCAAGGATCAGGCATCTGGCCTACTTCAAAGATTATTTTCTGAATTCTTGACACCTTCAAGAAGATGCCATCCCCATATGGAGCCACTGTTAGCCACCTATGAATTTTTGTCAAGCAAATAGGTGGCTAAGTTGTTTTGAGCCTTCAAGAGATACATTTTCTATGAAAATATCTCATCCCTGAAGCCTCTGTGTGTTCATTTCCTTTGAAATATCCTCACTTTTGTTTTCATCCAAAAATCCTCACTGACTGTAAAAAATTGTGCTAAGAAAGGCCTTCATTTGCCCCTTGTATCTCCTGCAAAATTCCCTATTTTTACCTCTTTTCCCATATTCGAAGTGCCCCCTTTAACCCCAAAAATCCCTCCCAATATCTCCTAAACCACCCATTTCACCCTCAGAACCAAGTGAAGACCCTTCATTTGATTTTAAATCCCTCTTTCACCTCTATCGAAAGCCTCATTTTTAGCCTAAAACGATGTCTCTAAAGCTAAAAGACCCATTTTTCTCTATTTTGGCTTAGCCCCTTTTACGGCCAGCCCCTTAACCACTTCCCCATATGCCCCAAGCACTAAGACCAAGTGCTAAGGCCTGGGTGCTAATCACAATCACAACTTTCGGTGAGTGTATTTCTATGTTATATGAAAAAATCCCGATGCGATTGGGGTTTGGCCTGTAAACCCGTGTCGTGATCTCGACCGTTGATTCAATTTTAATCTGATGGCCAGCGCCGATTGCAATCACAAATTTTAAACTGTGCCGCCCACTGCACTCCCCGATTGTGATCCCCCGATTGTAATCTCCGCCGTCAATTGCCCTTTAATCCAACAGTCCTCGCATCCCCGCTCCGAACGCAGTCACAAATTTCAAATGGAGTCACCTTCCATTCCTTCCGATTGTGATCCTCCGACGTGATCCCCGCCATTGATCTCACATAAGATCCAACGTTCATAGGCCAATTGCACCATTTCTCATCGGAGTGTTGACCCTCCCATCGCTCCCCTCTGATTAGATCGCAGTCTTCGATCTCTTCCTGAGATTCGACGGTCCTGATTGAATCATCCTCCACCCATGACCGGGTCCCACCATTGAATATCATTTCATTTCATTTTACATTCTCAGTGTATTTCGTCCGAAGGCCCAAACCTTTGGTTTTACATTAAACATCGTATCATCCCGCCAAGCATTCAAATTTTAATATTTTACATTAAAGTTTTTATTTTCGCCCAACTTCCACATGCATTTTTCAACCGTTTCACTGCATTTTCCACTGCTTTCCATCGCGTCCATGGCATTCACCTCTGTGTGCTGCCATTCCCACAACATTCCACTACACCCATCCTCCCCATGCATTGATTTCTTAACATAGTTGCGCGTTTTGCAGGATGCAGGTGGTGAACTCCACCATTGCTCACAGTCACTGTTATAATGGCACAGGGTGCAGAGAAGGCTAATTTCAAAGCCTGATATTACAGAGAAGAGCCTGGGAAGATGTTAGAAAGTGATTTTCATTAAAGGACAGATTTTAACTCTGTGAAATCCCCCAACACCATTAAAGTTCTAAATTTCATAGACGGAGACAGTCATGAAGCGGCAAAGAGTATCAGTACAAGAGTTAAAGAGTTCTAATGCACATTATTGAATATGTTAGGCCTTAATTCAATCTTTTAAAGGAAAAATACCAAACTGAAGACCTCATGACTCACATGGAGGGCCTAATAAGGCCTAATGCACAGAAAACAATATCATCAAGGTTTCACATCAGCAGAAGTCTCCTCCCTAGAAAGGACACAGTACTCATACTGTTTTAGTCTACATTGTGTCCATGAGAAGATTTCCACCCTGACAGCAGTCCTAATGTTACCAGAGCATTTTTTACGCAGTATGGCAGGCCCTAAATTCATTTACCTGCCTTTTGTTCAATTAACCAGAGTACTACAAGTACTGCAGCGAAAGTACATCAAGAACATACCTAGAGTAAATTGTAGCCTGTCGAAGACCACTCTTTCTTCCAAAGAGTACCGAAGATTAATGCATAGACATTAAGACAGAATGGGCCTCGAGCCTCTTCCTCTGCTCTATTTTAATGTTTCATTTCGTGCTTCATCTACCTCCTCTACCTCTGTCCAGCTATAAAAATCATGAAGAAACTCATTGTAAGGTGGTTGTTGATCAGATATCTGTGGAATGTAAGTTGTTTCTCTTGAGATATAGCTCTCTCTGTAAAGTTGTGAGATAGGCCGAGGAAGATGTTTTCAGATTGAATTTCAAGATGTTGGCAATGTTGTACATGACTGGTGTTTCTCTTTAATATGACAAGCACATTTCTTTGGATCCTGATTTAAAGCAGCGGTGATGTTTTTTAATCTCTGTCTTTGTTTCCCTTGGTGATTCATTATATTCCATTTCTTCTGGTACGCATCAGAAATATGGCATAGGATATACCCTTGCATGGTACCCTATGTTTCTTCTCTCCCTAGCTTTTATTTTTTCTGTTGTACGTGTTATCCGAGTATTGATTCAAGTTAATTTAACCAGCGTAGTGGCTATATTTACTACTAGTTGATGTATGAATTAATGAATTTGTTCTTGGATGTTCTTGTTGGGTTTTGATTGAAATAATTGGGATACTGGGAGTTTAGAACACTGTCTCTGTCTCACTAGGGTCCTTTTCAATCAATTAAACCTTTCTAAGTTCCCTCAAGTTGGATGTCGAAGCATTGAGAGTTCAAAGTCTCTCTCTGATCTCATGTTTTCACCTTTGCGTTTAAATCTCTAATGTTTTCCTTGTCTGAAGAGTTAACCTTTTAGGAATTGGATCACAGGTGTGCAATGGCACGTCCTCTCCCTGGACCTGATTCTTAAGTGTTCATCTTGGAGGTTTCCTTGCCTTTCACCTTCTTTCTTACCATTTCATGCCACACTATCATCTTTAAGATCCAATGCTTTGGATGACTAACCCAATTGAAAGCCTACATATTGAATAGCAAGTAAACCCTTTCCTGACTCCATTGCCCAATGGTCTCGAGTATTCTCTAGAATTATCTCTCCTTTGCCTAAAATCCTCTCTGCACATCCTTGCCTTGTATTGAAACCTTCCTTCCTGATCCCCAAAAACCAAACAAACAAACAATCAAACAAACCTCGTGCCTATAACTAGCCTAATATATTAAAAGTAAGCTTCCAAAGACACATACTTTTACCTATATAGATAGATCCCTATCTGGACCCATGAGGGATAGATCCTAAGGTCTAAAAGTGGTTCTGATGTTGTCTCATCTTTTGGTATTGCCAAACTTGCCAAAACATGGGAACCCCAACAGTAGTAATGGAAGAGGAGTCAAGAATAAGGAAGGAGAAGAAGGTTATCAAGAGAACTAATGTCTTAGTCTTGGAGTGGCTACTAGGTCAAGGGTCTTGGTATTGGTATTCATCAATTGGAATCTATATAAGAATAATTTGTGTGGGTTTTCCTCTCAAAGAGTGAGAGGTTTTGGCGCTGACTGATAGCCTATCTGATGTGTCTCTTGTCTATTTATGTTCACGCATTGGTAGATGTTTGATGAATAAGAACACTAATAATATAAGAAGAAGAATATCCTAATGTAAAGTTATGAAAATAACTCACAAGCAGTTACTAATTAAAGAGAAATCATCTAACTATCAATGCCCTATATTTCTCAACAATTAGGACCTTGCAAGATAAGAGAAATTGATATTTTTTCTTTAAGGGTATTTAATGCTAGTTCACATTGATCATTCCAAGAGAGGTGTGACAACGTTTTTTAAGAGATTCAATGTTATGAAACCAGATCCAAAAATAGAATAAAAGAGAGATCAATGCCTTAGAAATTTCCTTTACATTACATAAATGAAAAATTCTTGGATGATACAAATGACAAAACCTCTTTTCTATATATAGAAGTCCATGGGGCCACAACATAATCCTAGCCGACCTAAAAATAATAATGTAAGGGAACAATAATAACAATATGGGGGTTACAGGGGTACAACAATAACAATAATGGGGGCTACACTAACATAATTAGGGACTACACTAGTAATATAGGGACCTAACATGCCCCTCTCCTTCAAACAAGTGTTTTCCTCAACGCTTGATTATTTCTTGATGATTTTGTATAAAATTCACATCCTCCCATGTGGAATCTTCAACGGGAAAGTTCTTCCACTTGCTGAGATACTCTGAAATTGATCGATTTCATACTTTTCAAGTTCTTGTTTCTACGACTGCTTCATAACTTCTTTCGCTGTGATGTTGATCTTCCTGTTGTTTCATTCGATTTTGTACCAAAGTTACGTTATATTTTGAGAGTTGGAGAACTTGTTTTTGATTCTTGATGTGATCTTCCACTACTTCATTATTCATATTATCTTTCATTTGATCCTTCAAACTGTCCAACATAGCCTTCATTTTTTCTTTTAAACCATCTATGTCATCTTTGATTGCTCTTTGTAAGATCGAAATTTGTTGCACTTGGTACCATAATTTTGATATCTCATACTACAATTCTTCCTCTTCATGCGTCATAATATAGATTTATAAGGGCTTAATGGTATGAATTTTTTTTTGGAGGCAATATAGAACCCAATATTGTTTCTTGCTTTTGAGGAGATCAATATTGAAACTGAATTATCTCTGTGATTTAGGATCTTCAATATCTAAAATTTGGTCCTGTAGTAGCAATCTGAATCTTCTTTCAAATGCCATGGGTCTGACCTGATTTGGATTATTCAAGGAAAATTTATTCCAAATCTCCCACAATGACCTAATTATGGACTGGTTCAGCAGAGCGAACTTGTACGGCATGCCACGTGTCCTTGATTCCTCCTTCGGCTCTCTTTGAGAAGAAATTCAGGAGCCTAAAAAAACCATAACTTCCACAGATCATATCTCTGAAAATATTGTGAACCAAGATTTGAACTTTTTACACAACATTCCTCATAATTTCTGCTTCACTCTATAAAATTTTTAGCTTTTGAACCTTCGTAGAAAATAAGTTATAGCGAAAATGCCACGATGACCTGTTTAGGTTAAATTTGGGAACCTTAAAAAACCCTAAATTCGACAGATCGTATCTCCAAAAATATTGCAAACCAAGATCTAAAATTTTTACGCGACGTTCCTCAAGATTTCGGCTTCACTTTGTAAAAATTTCATCTTATGAACCTTCCCAGAAAAAAAAAAATTATAGAAAAAATTCCACGATGACATGTTTAGGTTAAATTCAGGAGCCTGAAAAAAAACCTAACTTCCACAGATCATATCTCGGAAAATATTGTGAACCAAGATTTGAAATTTTTACATGACGTTCCTTAGGATTTCAATTTCACTCTATAAAAATTTCAGCTTCTGAACCTTCCTAGAAAAAAAATTATAGCAAACATTCCATGATGACCTGTTTGGAGTAGCAAAACCCTAGAATCCAAAGCTCTGATACCAAATGTTATGAAACCAGCTCCAAAAATAGAAGAAAAGAGAGATCAATGCCTTATAAATAAGACACTTCTAGGGGAAACCTCCTTTACATTACATAAATGAAAAATTCTTGGATGATACAAATGAAAAAACCTCCTTTCTATATATAGGAGTCCATGGGGCCACAATATAATCCTAGCTGACCTATCAATAATAATGTAAGGGCACAATAATAAAAATACGGGGTTACAGGGGTACAAAAATAACAATAAGGAGGGTTACACTAACATAATAAGGGACTACACTAGTAATATAGGGACCTAACTTTCAATAATGGGGAGGCTATATTAGTAAAAATTTCTATGAATCTTTGATAGTATCCCATATAACCTAAAAAGTTGTGGACATCGTTTTGTGCAATTGGGTTTTTTAGTTTGTGAATTACTTATATTTTAGCGGGATCCACCCAAATCCCTTCAAGAGAAATATGGTGTCCTAACACAATTCCCCTAGTGAAATCATCTCACATTTCACATTACTTAGAGAAAAGTTTGTCTCTTGACATTGGATGAATACCTTTTCAATCTTTTTCAAGGCCTCTTCAAAAGTTTCTCCATATACGTTAAAGTCATGGTTTAATATTTGACACAATTATTGGTCAATTCAAAAAATATCATGAGAATAGCTCGTTGAAAATTTTTTAGAGCTTTACATAATCTTAATGGAAGCATTCAATATGAATAATTTCCCCATGGAGTGGTAAAATGTGTCTTTTCTTGATCTTCAAGGGCTACTTGGATCTAGTTGTAGCCACTAAATCCGTCAAGAAAAGAAAATATTTTTTCCCAACTAGGGTATCTTAGACTTGGCCAATGGAGGGAAAAAGAAAATATTCTTTCAAAGTATCCTTATTTAATTCCCAATAGTCAACACACACTCACCATTTTCCATTATATTTAGGGACAATAATCAAGAGAGAGACCCTCTTACTATCAAATATGGGGTGAATAAAGTTTGCATTCAACAACTTTTGCAACTCCTCCTTAACAATGTCCTTTAATGCTAGATTCGTCCTTCTCTTGGGTTTCCTAATAGGTCGGTAATATTCCATCATATAAATGTGACGAGTACATAAATTTGGAGGAATTCCCTTCATGTCGGTATAATCCCAGGTGAAATCATTATTATTTCTCTTAATAATTTCTATAAGTTTTTTTTTTTAGGGTTCTAGATGGGATTCCAAGATGAATTTCAATAGCCTTAATTTGACTTCCTATAATAGTGTTAGGTGGGGCTATTTCATCCAGTTGTGTTAATTCATTAGGTGAACATGTTCCCTATTATTGTTTCCCTAAAACTTGATTGAATGGTGAATTACAGATGACATGGGGATGTGCTATAAATGTATAAATCAGATCATCCCTAGTATTTTCTTGAAAATTTGAGGCTTGTTCAAGGGTCAAAATAGAGTTGAGTAGATTCTTCATTACTATCCTTAAACCAAAAATAAATTTCATAGTTGAGGGAAGGTTTACCAGGAGGATAAAGAATAAGCTTCCTCATATAATTTCCATGGAAAATAGTCATATCCCCTTATCTACAGCTAATATAGGCATTTGTTGTGGCTAGTCAAGGTCTTCCTAGGGTCAACAAGTGGCCTCCAAAATTGGCTTTAGGTTGAAAAATCATGAAATCAGTTTTTCATTCCTGTTAATATATCCAAATGATTATTGAGAAGTGTATCTTAGGAGGTACTCCTGCAAATATAGGGTACATGATTTGTGTGGAGACAACCCATGAAGATGGACTTTTGTGGGAAAATTACACCAAGTTGGTGGGATTTGGACCCAATTTTGTGGGATAAAGACCCAAATATATTCATTTTTTATTCTAATTGTTGAACTATGGAAAGATATAAATATAAGAGACCTAGGAGAGGCCATTACATAACATAGAAACTCATCCCTTTTGAAGGATAACAATCTAAGGAGAGTTGTAGATCTCTAAGGAAGAGGACAAGGTGGTTTTTTGTCTCAAGTAAGGGTAAAGAGGAGGTCAAATCATTGTCTTCCAGACATGGATATTAGAAGCTACCAAAGGAAAATTTATGTTCTCTCTTTTAGGAGGTAGAGCCTCAGTTCTATCTAGACCAGGCAGGCCAAATCCCTAGACTATGCTCCAGATATACTGAAAGGCCTCAGGTTGTTGTACAAGACCTTAGTACATGTCGCATATTGTCTCTAATGGGTTGTAGGCAAAGGAAAGATATGCTGAGAGGCCTCACGAACCCTAGGAGAAGGGGCCGAGCTACCTCAGGTTGAGAAAGAGAGCAGGGAGGGTTGTATTCTTTGATTTGATGGTTGTTTAATATGTTAACTTGAAGTGTGTACATGAATGAAGTATTGAACAATTAGTTAGAGGGAAGATTATACAGCGGTTTTGAAGGACAATATCCATTATGAGTTGTTTATATTTTAAGGGTTGATATGCAATGATATAGAAGGGCTAACTCTTTGTGAGTAGTTTGAGCTGATTGAAGTGAATATATGTGTTATCTATAAATTGGTGTTGATGGGCTACTCCACCAAACAACTTAGAGTAACTATTTCAACCAAATTTTAATTGAATATTAGCCTTTTCAGCCTGAGAGGGCTCTCTCAAAGGTAACTGATGATTATTCAATGAAAACTCTATTAGATGGCTAACTCTATCACTGTAACTTAATTGTGATTGATTTCAGGTTGAAAATACAAAGGACTTGCTACCATTGGGCAAATGGAGGCAACATCATAAAATTCAATGAAATAATCCTTCTTGTGGAAACTGAGGCAAATGAAATTTTCAATGAAAAGATGGTACACATACATAACATAGGAAGAAACAATAGTTTAACATCTAAAGGAAGTCAGAGCATGGTTTCCATGAGTACTGAGTAATTAGACATAAACCAACTGCAGATATTAAACATTAAAAGTAGAATACATATAACTCATTGAAAACCTCATTCTAATCTCAGGTGAATAAGGAAAAATATCCACTGTATACTACTGAATATGAAATCTTTTACAAAGTAGCAGTGTAATACAATATTCTCCAACCCTTCATTCATCGAAATATTGCCTATTAATAGGCATCCAATATTTACAGCGAATCTGCCAACAAGGCCAGATCATTAAGTTCCTTTGTTGCCACCTAGTCTAACCATAAACTAGATACTTGGAATTAGAAACTAACACCTACTAACTTAGGAGCTAGAGTCCTAACAGAACTTGTAGTGCCCTACTCTAGTTGATTGGCAGTAATATGACATTAACATTATTTAGCCCTAAGGCCCACACTTTATTCTTTGAGGACCTCAGGTTAAGGATCCAAACACATGACTCTATTATTAGTGGATTTGATGGTTATGTATGTTCTTTATTGATACTGTGATGTTGACATCGTTAATGGTTATGTACATTATCTATTGATATGATTGTATCATTAATGGATATGCATGTTCTCTATTTATATCATGATGATGATAGACTTGATGGATAGGTATATTTTCTATTGATGTTACGATGATGATGGCTTTGATGGATATTGTTAGTCATCTATAATTTTTACTATCTGTAGGTTACTAAATATTGGTTCTAGATTTCTAAAAACAAAATTCCCTGAATATTGTGAGTTTTAGAAATCTCACTACCTTCATTATCCTTATAGAAATTTTTTCACTATTCTACCATTTTTCTCTTCCATGGTCACCCTGCCACTCCTAGAGGACTCCTTATGAGCTTGTGTCACTCATCTCCATCCTTTTTTCCTATTGTTGACGGGAAAATCTGTCCGGCCAATAGTAGGGGATCTCCCTGGTAGAAATTCCCAATTAGACCTTGAACCGTTTGGAATAGGGATCCCGTCCGGGGTGTGGGTCCGGCTACCGCTTAAGTCACCTTCCCTTTGGTCTCAAAAGAACTCGATTGAACCTGCGGACACACACTTATTCAAATGATACAAGATACATGATTGATGCGTTAAACACACATATAACACTATGCGTAGCGAGACAAATAATGAAGCATAGATGCCTAAGGAGGCGTTGTTAACAACACAACATTGGGGTTATGCTTGTAGGCTATTCTAACCACAAAAGAAACAATTCTTTCTGGCGAGATGCCCCCTTTACATTCGTGAAAGATAAAACAAATGCTAATAAGAAAAGTCATTAACATCTATTAAGAAATAAAAATGAACTAAACATCATTAACACAAGTACAGAGAACCATAACGCGTAAATGATGCCACTAAAAGTGCAGCTTCGTTAACCAAAAGATTTTCGAAACTGTATAAGAAATACTCATAGTGTTCGCACAACAAAACACATCAGATCCAAAAGGATTTTAAACAAGTATATGTATTCATATGAAAAAGAGTGTTGTCTTTCAATACAATGTTGTATAGCTCTTGAGTCCCCAAAAAAAATATCCTTTAAATTTTCCCCGGAGGGAGTTTTATAGATCAAAATTTTCCCTTTGGGCTTCCTGACTCTTTGCCTGCCTGACTGTTGAGCTGCCTTGCAACCTAGAAGGGAACTGCGACCTGCGACCTATCTAGGTAATGCGACCTGCGACCTGGCTGGGTGGCGTGACCTGCAACCTAGCTGGGCGACGCAACCTGCGACTTGTTTCCAAAGGCTACCATCGATCTACTGCCACCGGATTTTGAAGATGTGCGTGCAATTGTGAGGTTAGGGGCATCAATCTGTTGTCCATTGAGGAATTTTTTCCAAGTCTGATAATCTGCTGCTATGGGAGAAACCAAAGGGACCTCTTCTTTCAACCGATGCATACACTCCAAAGCATTTGGGATTAGAGTCTCCTTCTTCTGTGAGATCTGGTTGGACAGAGAGGTGAGCTTGGTGTAGACCCAGACTGGCATGACAAGAAACTTTCCCAGGTTTTCTTGTGATGCTGCAAGGACGGAAGTGGTAGCATCTTGCTTAATGGGCTGCAAAAATGACTGGATCTCTTGATTCACTTGCTCCCATGTCTTCCCCTCATCCAATGCACCCAGTGATGGAATGTGATGTAGGATGTGCATCGAATCGATGCTGCTGATTAGATGTTCGTATGCAACCATCACCTTGTCTAGGTCCTTGGACAACTTATCCTTGGACTGCATTTTCATACGGATCTGGACTTTGGCATCTTGCGTGTGAATCTAGTCCTTCTTGAGAAAATGTTCAGGAGCCTGGGGGTACTGCGCTGTCCAGTCCATCATTCTGTCCAAGGCTGCTGAGGCTTCCTTCAGCTTCTCGTGCCTTTTCTTAGTTTCCATTTGGGCCTTCACTAAGGGGGCGAATGTTTGCTTTATGGTAAACATTTCCCCATAAAATTGCCTCATGGTAGTCTCTAATATATCGACCTCCCTTTGAATGGTAAGCGGCACCTCATTGACAGGGGGAGTTTTGTTTCAGATTTGTTGAACCTCCTCTCTCAATGTTGTCTTTTCCTGTTCTTCTCTTGCCTCCTGTTGCTCTGCTTCAGGTAGCCAATTTTGTAGAGAGAAGATCTCTCTACTCATTCTGGTTACATTATCTTCTGTGGCTGCAGCGAAGGCTGTGTCGGCCGATGCTATCATCAGAGGATTAGTCCTAGTATCGAGGACTATGTCTTTTCTTGTCGCGACTGTGGATGAGGTGGAAGGATTCCGCGCAAGGCATCTCCTTTTCTCCTATCGGATTTTGAAGGAGAACTGATTGTACATGAGCCCGGTGAGATCGAATACCTCCTCTTCTTGCCCCTGGGAGGAACTGACATCAGAGAGCGTGGCTCGTGTACTGACTAGGGGTAATTCAAGGGGAGATACCTCGATGTTCTCTAGCATTGCATCCTACTCTTCTTTATTTTTCTTTTCTTCCTCTTCTCTTCTTAGGCGTTCGGCTTCTGCCTTTTCATTTTCTCTCTTCCGCCTGAGCTCTACTTCTATCGTTGCTTCCAATTCAGCTTTCCTTTTACGCTCAGCTTCTGCAGCTTGCTTTGCTTTCTTCTGGCAGTCGGCTTCCACTTTATATAACTCTTTCTTGAGTTCTCGTTCTGCTGCAGCCTCCACCTCTTGTTTCTCCTTTTCCTTCTTGGCCTCCTCGGCCTGTTTTTTCTTCTGCTCTAACCTTAGGCTCTTCTTGCGCTTATCTTCTTCTTCTTTCATCTTCTTCTCTCTTTCTTGCTGGGCTTGGGCATCTATTTCCTTCTGTTGGGTAAAATTACTATGCTTTGTACTGGTTCGAGGCTTTTTAGCCAAAGAAGAAGAAGCGCCTCCTAATTCATGGCTCCTGTCTTCCAAGGTTTGGTCATCTGGGTCTTCTTGGCCAGAGTCTACCCCCGGAGAAAGTTGTCGATCTGCATTGTACCAATTTCTTCTTTCGTCTTCTCCTGGGCGTTTCGTGTGCTGGTAGTTCCATTTGAACTTAGCCCGCTTGCAATGATCAGGAACTATCCTTTCTGGGTCATATGTCCGGTGTTCTAACACCCCAAGGTGGTAACTTTTCATTTCTTCTGCTTCTACCTCTACCTCTCTGAAGTCTTTGAATGTGTATGCGCCGATAGTGAGGGGTAGCGTAGGCCACGGCTTCTTCTTACCCTTGGACAGGACCCTGGAGAAACTGGAAGACATTTGAAAACAGACCTCTTGCATGAGCATTTTGTCTGTGACAAATCGAGGCATAGCATGTGGGGCCCTGAACGAGCCAAAGACTTGGATGAAGGTGTACTTAGTGAATAGGAACCAATGCGCCACCTTGACTAGCGTCTCCATGGCTCACCAAGACATGCAAGGAGCATCTTGGCCGAACAATTTCCTGTAAAGAGTGGGGATGAACACTTGAGAGATCGGCTCTATGTCTTGTTTATACCTAGAATCCCAAAACACCTTGGTTTGTAAGTGGATTGCACGGGTCTGTTTTGGATCCCAGTTATGTACCCATCCCTCAAAGTGCAACCTTGCACAAATGACATCCAACAAATAAGAGGCCATATAGAATTCAGAAGGCATTCCTTCATCTGGTACCAATGTCGAGGATAAGTTGGTCTGAATGGAGGTCACCAATATGTTGGCACAGTTAAAACGAGTGTCGTGTGCTGGGAAATACTCCATGAGAGTTGCCCATGTGCCACTAAAGGTGGTGGCATCGGGGCGCCTGTACAATCTGCAAAGCATGGCAGCCACTAATTTATATACTTTCCTAAGGCCGGCCACTGGATATTCCTGGTCTTTCTTGACCTTAATTTCTCAGGCTCCTCCCACCACTGCTTTATAGTATCAACTATAGGGACTTCATGGGCGAGGGCCCATTCTTCTGTGAAGTCTTCTTCTCGCTCAGGTAAAGAGTAATAAACATGAGCGTCTAAGCCTTTAAGTGTCGTGAAAGCCTTACCTTCACTGTCCCTGATTATGAACTTCTTGGGGTCAGTTTTCTGTATAATCCAATCTATCATCTCTGGGCATGGAAATATGGCCGGATGGGCACTTGCGAGATGTAGCTTATACCTTTTGACCTGTAAGTATATCTCCCGATCAGGGAGGACCTCTAGGAATTCTGTTCTAGCGAACTCTTGGTACACTTGGTACCAACGCATGCTATCCCCTTTGGAAAATGTGCATAGGGTATCTTTGTAGATCAGGGGTGGGGACATTGGTATGTCCATCTATACATCTTCCACTGCCAGGATATTGTCTTTTTTCTGAGATACTGGAGGTCCCATATCGCTTTAATCTGAGGGGATAGGTATACACTCCAAGTCTACTTCAAATTCACCTGTCATATTCATGAAAGAATCCCAGGATAAGAAAGATGCCATGATGATACAAAAACAGTTACAGCTTATCAATTATTTCAACTGGGGACACAGGCAGAGCTGAATAAGTGGCCTACTGGGTCGTAGGGTCGCAAGGTCGTGATGTTGATATTTTTAAGAATTTGTGACTTTGCGACCTTGCGACCAGGTTGCGGGTTGTTGGGTCGCAAGTTGTGAGAAAATGGAAAAGTGCGACCTTGCGACCTTGCGACCTTGTGACTAGGTCGTGGGGTCGTGGGGTCGCAAGTTGTGAGAAAATGGAAAAGTGCGACCTTGCGACCTTGCGACTAGGTCGTGGGGTCGCTGAGTCGCGAAGCTGAGAAAAACAAACGGAAAAGCAATCTGCGACCTGGCGACTTAGCGACTGGGTCGCAAGTCCCGCTAGGGCTTGCCAGGGTTTTGTTGCGTGCGGCGTGAATTTGATTTTCCCTTTAACTTGAAAAACATAGGGCTAAATGGGTCCAGATAGATCCAGGGGATAGATTTTGGAGCAGGATACAGGCCATGAGAGGTTGGATGAGGAACTGTGATAAGTTGGGCAAGCAGGGTGAATGTTGGAATAAAAAAGGAAACCCTAAGTGACAAAAGAAAACAATGGCTAAGGTATGGGGCAATTTAAAGGCTGAGGGATAAGAGATTAGGCAATAATAACTCAAAAATAAAACAATGGGAGGAAAATGGCAACTTACCTGAGAAAATCGCGCTCCAGTCAACCTGTCAGAGGCGCTTTTTCTATCCGTTGCATATGCAAAATGCGACCTAGCGACCTCCTATATATAAAAAGGTCGCACGTGCGGGCCATTAATGGGGTCGCAAAATCGCATGGCGTGGTGAAAAGAGAGAGATGCGACCTTGCGACCTCAGGGTTGCGGGGTCGCAAGGTCGCGGGGTCACGATTTTCCACAAATTTGAAGTTTGCAACTCATCGAATTAGCCCTCCCGACTCTTTACCTAACTTTTCTTCGTGCTTAAGGGGCTCCAAAAAATTTTAAAGTGGGGGGTTTTTTTGGAGGGTGTTGTAGAGGCTACAACAAGTTGCGGTTCACTGGTCGAACTCAGAGTCTCTGCCGACGGTTGGCCATGGAGGGGGAGGGTGTTGGAAATGTTGTCATTGATGCAAAAGGGGATGGAAAAGGAGGAGTACCTGAACCAGCAATGATGCAAAGTAACAAACATGAAGCAGAGGCAGTTGTGTAAGTAAATTAAGTTGTGTATGTAGAAGGATTAGTTTCAGTATTATATAGATATTGTCGATACAATAATTCTATGTGAAAGAGCTGTGATATGTAAATATATATGCATTAATGGCTTAATTGCATATGTGTATCCTTGTATTTTTCTGAGTTTATGAATTTGGGGTATGTATAATGTTGTCCCATACACAGTACTTAGAAGAAGGGTTTAGTTATAAACTCTATTGTGCATAAACTGAAAATGAGATCAAGGTTGAGAACTGGTTGGGGGTGCAGTAACGAAAAATTTGAATATTTTTTTGGGGTAGAAATCGCAAGGGTTAATAGAGATTCTATACATGTATATAAGAAATATTTGAGTGCATAGTAGGGTTGAATATTTGATTGTAAGTGTGAGTTTCGAAGCATCGATGCTCTCAAAGCAGAGAACTCAATTCAAACCCAGAAATTTCCATTCCACAGTTGAAAAACCAAGGAATTGTTTAGTTAACTGTGTGCAGGTGCGTTAGACGCACGTTATGAGAAATTTGGTGAAATCACGGTTATTTTAACCCATAAACGCAACAGAACTCTGAAGGTGGAACTCAGAAGGTGGAACCATAGTTAAATGCACAGTGTGAATGGATCTATGCATCGTAACAAATGAAAGCACCGTGGTAAAATGCCAATGAACCAAGGGTCAACGTATAAAAGAAGCGGAACCTTGAGCGAAGGAGAGGAACCCCGAGCCAAAAGGGGGGAACCATGAAGAGTGAACAGTAAAGGTGGTTTCTGGTTTCATCACACCACCTTTACATGATGGGTGGTATTCAAGAGATTGGGAGCGATTCCATAGGACAGGCGACATGTGTCCCCGAGCGAATTTTCAAAATCGCTCTCACTGCGCGCCATCGCGCGTTATTGTTCACGCATCTTCACCGAGCGATATCCGTCCGATCAAATGAGGCGGCGCGACGCGATAATAACCGTTGGATGGAGACGACCATTAGCATTGGGGCCCATATGCATGTGTTGAGGTTTGCGGGTTTAACCCAAAGTTGTGATTTAAATATATGCGCAGAAGCTGGGATGGTCAATTAATATGGTTTTAATAACCCAAAGTATTATGTCGCATATTAAGGGTATAGGCCATATAATTACGATTGTGAAGTCAACGCCCAATGAAAATATGGGGATTATGATTTCGTTGGATGCATAATAGTCTTATTGTCGATACATGTATGATTAGCATTACAATGGATAATGAAGGGTGTTAATGGTGCAGTTGCGCTTTGAAGTAAAGCTTAGAGAAACGTAATCATAGTTTGTATTGAACAGTGAGAAATTTGAAGTTTAAATCTGTTTAACAGAAAATTTGCGGATTTGACCTGATTGAATACGCAGTGGAGGTTGATAACTCAGATTTACAAAATCTGGAATTAAAGATAGAGTATCTTGGAGATTGCAGAGCTGAAGAAATGTGCAACAAAAGGATTCAAAAGTGCAGTGAACAGGTGGAATATGCGAAAGACAGTGAACAAAGTATGCATGATAGCTGCATGACTGCTACAGAAAGGACAAAAGCAACTAGCCAAAGGCTAAGTGAAGTTATATTGTATCTGAAATGTAAATATTTTTTTGTTTATATTGTTTGTGATGCAAAGGTAAGTATCCTAAGGAAAAGAAAAATCCCACTGTAGCATGGAAATTTGTACATATTATTATAATTTTAAATTGAGTTGGATAAAGGAATGAGAAGACAGAAGTCAAAAAGTCAAGACTAGTCACTTCAAATTCCCTGAGGAATGTAAAGAGTCATGTGATGAAATCTATATATAATATCACATTGATATGCACTGAGAGGAGAGAGAGAGTAAGCATAGAGAATGAAAAGCATAGAAGATTGAGGCAGAGAAGATAAGTAAGAGAGGAGCAGAAAGAGATGCTACTGAACAGAGCTGATATTTGAAGTAAATCAGAAAACATTTCTTGTGATAAATTAAGGAAGTTGGAGCTTCCCTATCAAGTTGCAGCTTGATAGCTTTCAGTTGTAGCTGACTGAGGTTGGAGCCTCCTGTAGGTTGGTGCCTGCAGAAAATTGAAGGGAGTTGGTGCTTCCTTGCAAGTTGTAGCTTACAGAATTGAGGTTAGAGCCTCCTGTAGGTTGGTGCCTGCAGAAAAACAGTGGTGAGAGGGAGTTGGAGCTTGCCTTTGCATCACAACAATAATAAGATGTGGTTTTCTTCCTTTATGGGTTTCCACTTATATTTGCTGTCTCTATCTGTGTTGCCTATGTGCTGAGATGATTTATCAAATCTGCTTAATGTTTACTGCTCTCATAATAAGTTTAATGTCACATTAATTTAATACTTGCTGCAACATATTAAGAATGTTCATATACTAAGGTTGAATACAAAATTAAGCTGTAAATAAGCTGATGGAAAATTAGAAAGCTCATGTATGTATTGAACTGATTCACCCCCCCCCCCTCAGTTCAACTAAGAATTCAACAATTGGTATCAGAGCAGGTTCCTTTGTACCAGTTTAACAATTGAAAGTAGATCCTAGGTTCTCAGGATGGCTAGTAAAGAAGGATGCTCAACCAATAAAGCCCCTTTCTTTACGGTTGCAAATTATGCTTTTTGGAAAATCAGAATGAGGACATACATAATGTCTCTAGGAATAGAAGTTTGGGCTGTTGTGGAATTAGGATATGCCCAAAAGGCAACTGACACAGAGAAAGAAACCAAACAAGATTCGGTAGCTAACGCAAAAGCCATGAATGCCATCTTAAATGGATTGTGTGAAGCAGAGTTCATCAAAGTAATGCACAAAGACACTGCCAAAGAAATGTGGGATACTCTGGAGAACATCCATGAGGGAGACAAGAAGGTTAAGATTGCCAAAATTCAAGTCTATAGAGCCCAGTTTGAGAACTTAAAAATGAATGAGGATGAATACATTGACCGTTTCTTCCTAAAAGTTGCAGAAATTGTTAACAATATGAAAGCTCTTGGAGAAACCATGCCAGAAAGTATAATTGTGCAAAAGATTCTAAGATCTCTTCCATCCAGGTTTAATCCCAAGGTGTCTGCAATAGAAGAAACAACTGATTGGGAGACCTTGACCATGAACCAACTACTTGGAAATTTAACAGCATACGAGATGAGGCTCCCACAGAAGAAGCCAAGTACGAGGGAGGCAGCCTTTAAAACAGAAAATAAGAAAGAAGAAGAGGAAGACATATGCTCTTGCTCGGATGAAGAAGAGGCAAAATTTGTCAAGAAATTGGATATAGGCTCAGGTAAATACAAAGGTAAACTTCCTTTCAAATGCTTTAACTGTGGAAGAGTTGGACACTATGCTGCTAAGTGTCCTCACAAGAAAGTAAGGAATCAGGCTCAAGAGTCAGAGAAAAATACAACAAAGAACTGGCAGAAAGGAAAGAAGTTCAGCAGAAAATCCTTCTATGCTCAACAAGACAACAGTACATCTGAAGATCTAGATGAACTCTCAAGTGAAGATGGAACCTCTGAATTTTTATTGATGGCTATAGAAGAACTTGAAGATCTCTTGCTAGAAGATGAAGAAGAAGTAGGTGAAGTCGACCTTGAGGAGGAGCTAAGAAGTGCTTTGGAAGAGATTGATAGACTCAAGCTGAAATGCAGAAGAAAAAAAAAGGACATTCTCCTCAAGTATGTACGAGAAGAACATAATTTAGAAGTCCTGATGCAGCTAAAGATAGAGCTTGAAGAAGCCAAGAAGATAGAGGACATGTTACTCAAGCAAATCAAAGAAAAAACTCAGGAACAAGAAAAGTTGGAAGAAGAAGTAGTATGTCTCAGGAAGAAATTAGAAAATTCTCAAAGGAAAGTGGTTATAAACTCTTCTCAAACAACAAGCTCTAGTAAGTTGAATGAAATTCTGGTTGCTCAAAGATCGCCTATGATAAAAACTGGAATAGGCTATGAAGGAGAATCAAGTAAAAACAAAGAAAAGGAAAATAGAGAGATTATTTTTGTAAAAGCAAAGAAGGATGATGAAGCAGCTCAAATAGTGTCTACAAAAGAAGAAACTTGTAAGAAAGGAGACAGAACCCAGAAAAATCCTCTAATAACAAAGAATGAAAGAAATACTCAAACAATAGGAAAAGATTTATATGCCCCTGAGTATGTCAAATTTGAAAGCCATCAAAGGAGATTCTTCCCTCCTATGAAGAATGCCACTTGTTATGTCTGCCACAAGCAGGGACACATTGCTGCATATTGTCATGCAAGGAGGAGAAATTTAAACCAGCAAAAGATGCAAAGAGTGAAGAGACTGTCTCAAACAAACAAATGGAGAAAACAACCTTACATCAGGTATGAAAATAATTTCTATGGTTATTGTTTTTATTGTAAGGAATTTGGCCATAAAATTATTGAATGTAGAAAGTATGGACAAATATTGATGTTCAACACCTCAAGAAGGTTTATGAATCAAAGAAATTTTGTTCATACTCACAATTCTGCAAAAACTATGATCAAATACTGTATATGCAATCAAATTGGACATATGCCTTCCAAATGTCCTCTGAAAGGATGTGATTCATCATCTCACAAAAGATACCAAACAAAAGGATGCCTCCAGTGGAAAAGAAGGAGAATAAGTGTGACCTGGCTCTAACTGCACAAGATCTGAAAAGCCAATGGTATCTGGACAGTGCCTGCTCAAAGCATATGACTGGAGACAGGAGAAAATTTATAACTTTTGATGAAAAGAAAATTGGTAATGTTACTTTTGGCAATGATAAGTCTAGAAAAATCAAGGGAAAGGGCTCAGTCAGCTTAGATAATGGAAGAGGTAAGGCCCAAGATGTACTATTTGTAGATGGGCTGAAAGAAAATTTGCTGAGTGTCAGTCAAATGTGTGATAAAGGCTGCGAAGTTCTTTTCAGAGCACAAGACTGTGAAGTCAGATCAAGCACCACAGGTAAGACTTTGCTCAAAGGTGTTCGAACAGAGAGCAATGTTTACATCGTGAAAGAGGAAGATGAAGCATGCCATCTTAGAAAACTTGAGGAGTCATGGTTATGGCATAGGAGATTGGGACATCTCAGCTTCGATCATATCATCAGACTGAGCAAGAAGAAAGCGGTCAGAGACATGCCAGAAATAAAAAGGCCTTCTAATACCATATGCAAATCTTGTCAATTGGGTAAATAGACCCGCACATCCTTTAAGGCCAAAGATGAGTTATCAACAAGAAGACCACTCCAACTTGTGCACATGGATTTGTGTGGACCTGCAAGAACTAAAACACCAAGTGGAGAATCCTACTTCATGCTGATAATAGATGATTTCTCCAGAATGACATGGGTTGCATTTCTCAAGAATAAATCAGAAGCTCTGGTAAATACAAAGGTAAAGACTTTGCAGATCTATGCAATGAATATGGCATAAAACAACAATTTACTATTGCGGGGACACCTCAGCAGAATGGAGTAGCAGAGAGACAAAACAGATCTGTTCAACAAATTGCCAGAGCCATGATGTAAGAGAGTAATATTCCTCAAACCTTCTGGGCAGAAGCAGTACACACAACGGTGCATATCCTTAATAAAGTTCACTTAAGGCCAAGCAGTGACAAGACTCCCTATGAACTATGGCATGGAAAGCCAGCTTCAATCAAACATTTTAGAATTTTTGGAAGCAAATGTTATATAAAGAATAATGATGAAAATCTTGGGAAATTTGATGCAAGAGTAGATGAAGGGATTTTTCTAGGATATGCTTCCAAAAGTAAAGGGTACAGGTGCTACAACAAGACTCTTCGAAAAATAGTAGAAAGTATTGATGTGAGATTTGATGAAGAACTTCCAAAAAATACAAGAGATACAGACTGCTGCAGTCCATCAGACAACCATGAAGAAGAAAACCAGAATGATGATGAAACAAGCAAGACAACAGAAGATGCAGAGCTGAGCTCGAAAGCCCCCTCAAGATACACTCAGAAGAATCGTCCTGAAGATCAGATCATAGGAGACAAGAAAGCAGGGGTCCAGACAAGAAGCAGCTAACAGAACAAACAAAAGAGGTATACATAGCCATGTTATCACAGATAGAGCCAAAGAGATTTGAAGAAGCCTGCAAGGACAAGTATTGGGTAAAGGAAATGAATGAATAATTGGGCCAAATTGAGAAGAACAATACTTGGGAACTAGTTCCTAGACCAATTGAGAAAAATATCATTGGCTCAAAATGGGTATTCAAGAATAAAATGAATGAGCAAGGACAAGTAATCAGGAATAAAGCCAGACTAGTTTGCAAAGGATACTCACAAATCAAAGGACTTGATTATGATGAAATATTTTCTCCTCTAGCCAGAATGGAAGCCATCAGAATGTTTTTTGCCTTTGCATTCCACCAAGACTTCAAGGTATATCAAATGGATGTGAAATCTGCATTTCTGAATGGAGATCTAGAAGAAGAAGTCTACATGGAACAACAAGAAGGTTTCATTTTAACAGACAAAGAAGACTATGTGTGCAAACTAAAGAAGGCTCTATATGGATTGAAACATGCTCCTCGTGCTTGGTACTCAATACTGGATAAGTATTTGCAAAAACAAGGCTTTAAGAGAGGCGGAGTAGACAACAATCTATACATAAAAGCCCATGAAAATGAACTCCTGATTGTTCTAGTGTATGTTGCTGACATTATGTTTGGAAGCAATAGAGATGAACTGGAAAAAGGGTTTGCTGAGGAGATGAAATAAGATTTTGAGATGTCCATGATTGGAGAACTCATTTTTTACTTAGGACTTCAAATTCAGCAAAAGAACATAGGTACATTCATCTCACATGAAAAATACTTAAAAGAAATGTTGAAAAAATTCAAAATGGAGGACTGCAAACCTGTATCAACTCCCATGATCATGGGATGCAAGCTGTGTGTTGATGATGGATCTGCTGATATAGATCAAAAACTCTACAGATCCATGATAGGAAGTTTGTTGTATCTGACAGCATATGGACCAGACATCATGCTAGCAGTAGGACTAGTGGCTAGATATCAAGCAACACCTAAACAAAATCACCTTCTTGCAATAAAAAGAATATTCAGATATCTACAAGGAACATCATTGTATGGGCTTTGGTATCCTAAAGGCAAAAACTTCACTTTGACAGCATACATAGATGCAGATTGGGCCAGCTGTGTGGATGACAGGAAAAGTAAAAGTGGAGGTGCATTCTATCTAGGAGAAAGTCTGGTGGCATGGTTAAGAAAGAAACAAACATCTATCTCTCTGTCTACAGCAGAAGCAAAATATATAGCAGCAGCAACATGTTTTACACAAGTCATGTGGATGAAGAAAACCCTCCAAGACATGAAGGTAAGCATTGATGAACCTATCTCAGTCAAATGTGATAATATAAGTGCTATAAGTATATCAAAAAATCCTATGCTTCACTTAAAAACTAAACATATCCCAATCAAGTATCATTTTCTCTGAGAAAAAGGGGCTCAGAAGGTAGTAAAGCTGGAATATGTACCAAAAAAAGAACAAACAGATGATATATTTACCAAACCTCTTACTAGAGAACCATTTCAATATTTGAGAGATAAACTAGGGGTAGTATCTGTAGATGCTACTCTCTGATATAAAGAGAAAGCACAATTTCAGGGGGAGAACAAAAATGAAAATGTCATTCCAGGTCCTCAGGGTCAAAGGATTATGGAAAGCATAAAACAGGTCCTTAGGGTCAAATGATTATGGAAATAATACACCCAGCATAAAAGAGTTAAAGAAAAGGCTAAAGGGTCAGAATTTTAGATTTAATCCAAAGTTTGGAGCAGCAGAGTACAAAGTCAGAAGATCTCAGAGAGAGGAAATGCAGAAAGCAAACTAGGAAATGAGCAACCCTTTGCCATTGATGTCAAAGGGGGAGGAAAAGAAAAAAGGCACTTCTATAAGGCAAACAGAAAAAGAATATTTTCATCAATGCCAAAGGGGGAGACTGTTGGAAATGTTGTCATTGATGGCAAAGGGGATGGCAAAGGAGGAGTACCTGAACCAGCAATGAGGCAAAGTAAAAAACATGAAGCAGAGGCAGTTGTGTAAGTAAATTAAGTTGTGTATGTAGAAGGATTGGTTTCAGTATTATATGGATATTGTTGATACAAGAATTCTATGTGAAAGAGATTTGATATGTAACTATCTACGCATTAATGAATTAATTGCATATGTGTATCCTTGTATTTTTCTGAGTTTATGAATTTGGGGTATGTATAATGTTGTCCCATACACAGTACTTAGAAGAAGGGTTTAGTTATAAACTCTCTTGTGCATAACCTGCGAAATGAGATCGAGGTTGAGAACTGGTTGGGGGTGCAGTAACGAAAAATTTGAATCTTTTTTTGGGGTAGAAATCCCAAGGGTTAATAGAGATTCTATACATGTATATAATAAATATTTGAGTGCATAGTAGGGTTGAATATTTGATTGGAAGTGTGAGTTTCGAAGCATCGATGCTCTCAAAGCAGAGAACTCAATTCAAACCCAGAAATTTCCATTCCACAGTTGAAAAACCGAGGAACTATTTAGTTAATTGTGTGCAGGTGCGTTAGACGCACGTTATGAGAAATTTGGTGAAATCACGGTTAGTGTAACCCATAAACGCAGCGGAACTCTGAAGGTGGAACTCGGAAGGCGAAACCATAGTTAAATGCGTAGTGTGAATGGAGCTATGTGTCGTAACAGATGAAAGCACTGTGGTAAAATGCCAATGAACCAAGGGTCAACGTATAAAAGAAGCGGAACCTTGAGCGAAGGAGAGGAACCCCGAGCCAAAAGGGCGGAACCACGAAGAGTGAACAGTAAAGGTGGTTTCCGGTTTTCATCGCACCACCTTTACACGGTGGGTGGTATTCAAGAGATTGGGAGCGATTCCACAGGACGGGCGACACGTGTCCCCGAGCAAATTTGCAAAATCGCTCTCACTGCACGCCATCGCGCGTTATTGTTCGCGCATCTTCGCCGAGAGATATCCATCCAGTCAAATGAGGCAGTGCGACGCGATAACAACCGTCGGATGGAGACGACCGTTAGCGTTGGGGCCCATACGCATGTGTTGAGGTTTGCGGGTTTAACCCAAAGTTGTGATTTAAATATATGCGCGAAAGCTGGGATGGTCAATTAATATGGTTTTAATAACCCAAAGTATTATGTCGCTTATTAAGGGTATAGGCCATATAATTACGATTGTGAAGTCAGGGCCCAATGAAAATATGGGGATTATGATTTGGTTGGATGCATAATAGTCTTATTGTCGATACATGTATGATTAGCATTACAATGGATAACGAAGGGTGTTAATGGTGCAGTTGCGCTTTGAAGTAAAGCTTATAGCAATGTAATCATAGTTTGTATTGAACAGTGAGAAAGTTGAAGTTTAAATCTGTTTAACAGAAAATTTGCAGATTTGACCTGACTGAATACGCAGTGGAGGTTGATAACTCAGATTTACAAAATCTGGAATTAAAGATAGAGTGTCTTGGAGATTGCAGAGTTGAAGAAATGTGCAGCAAAAGGATTCAAAAGTGCAGTGAACGGGTGGAATATGCGAAAGACAGTGAACAAAGTATGCAGGACATCTGCATGACTGCTACAAAAAGGACAAAACCAACTAGCCAAAGGCTGAGTGAATTTTATATACTGTATCTGAAATGTAAATATTTTTTTGTTTATATTGTTTGTGATGCAAAGGCAAGTATCCTAAGGAAAAGAAAAATCCCACTGTAGCATGGAAATTTGTACATATTATTATAATTTTAAATTGAGTTGGATAAAGGAATGATAAGACAGAAGTCAAAAAGTCAGGAATATTCACTTCAAATTCCCATAGGAATGTAAAGAGTCATGTGATGAACTCTATATATAATATCACATTGATATGCACTGAGAGGAGAGAGAGAGTAAGGATAGAGAATGAAAAGCACAGAATATTGAGGCAAAGAAGATAAGGAAGAGAGGAGTAGAAAGAGATGCTACTGAACAGAGCTGATATCTGAAGTAAATCAGCAAACATTTATTGTGATAAATTGAGGAAGTTGGAGCTTCCCTATCAAGTTGAAGCTTGATAGCTGTCAGTTGTAGCTGACTGAGGTTGGAGCCTTCTGTAGGTTGGTGCCTGTAGAAAAATTGAAGGGAGTTGGAGCTTCCTTGCAAGTTGTAGCTTGCAGAATTGAGGTTGGAGCCTCCTGTAGGTTGGTGCCTGTAGAAAAACAGTGATGAGAGGGAGTTGGAGCTTGCCTTTGCATCACAACAATAATAAGATGTGGTTTTCTCCCTTTATGGGTTTCCACTTATATCTGCTATCTCTATCTATGGTGCCTGTGTGCTGGAATGATTTATCAAATCTGCTTAATGTTTACTGCTCTCATAATAATTTTAATGTCACATTAATTTAATAGCTGAAACATATTAAGACTGTTCATATACTAAGGTTGAATACAAAAGTAAGTTGTAAATAAGCTGATGAAAATTTTAAAAGCTCATGTATGTATTGAACTGATTCACCCCCCCCCCTTAAAATTTCAACTAAGAATTCAACAGAGGGAGGGGCATTCACTAGCTATTCTTTTCACCTTAAGGCCAACACTACCTTGCCTTTGGCACCATGCGAGGTTGCTTGGCCTGTTGGCTTGTTTGGGCGCTGGTTAGCTAACTTTCATTTCTTTAGGTTTCCGGACCGAAAGGGTCGAAGAACTCCAAGTGGCTATAGGGTTCGGTACGATTATTTTGTCCTTATTGTGTTGCTTCGCTACCTGCGAACCTCTCGGTCCCGGCGGAGTCACTGCCTAGGAGTCATAATGTTGCTCCACTGCCAGCGAGCCGAGTCAGTACCCCGACAGAGTCGTTACATCACCTCTCTGTGCAGGAATCCTTTCTCAATCCTTTACCCTTTATTGGTGTGCTATTTCACTTATTTTGAATGTGCCGAAGGAACTTATTTAGATGTTCTCATGGCATTTATTTGAGATGGGAAATTTTTTTCCTGGGCAGATGGGGGATCCCGACTTATTTTACTTGTAGAGAGGTTTCTCCTGGTCTGATATGAGGACTTTGGCTTTTCCCGGATGTCCTGACGTCACCCGGAGTTAACTCTATTGCCTTCCGATCTAGTTTCCGTTGTATCGCACTTTCTTTTCGAAGACACCCTTTCAAACTTGCTAGGTGGGCTCCCCACACTTGATGGCTTGAGCTAGGTCATGTGCTACCTTTAGGTGCCAATTACAAGCAAGTTTTTACCACCTTCGTGTCTTTTAGGAAAGGCCTCTCATCAGCATAGAACCTGTCTCAGTGTGCCAAATGCGTGGCTCCTACAAGGCCTTCCATTTTAAAAAAAAATTATTTTATTTTTTGTTGACAAAAATGGAAGAAAAGCGGAAAATATGGTACAAGGGTAGGACATCCCTCTGAGGGATACTAAGTGAAGTAATGTTTGAGGTCATTCCCATTTACCGGGAGGACCTCGACTCTTCCCTCAAGAGTTTGCAGTCTAAACGTGTGGGAACCCAATTTCTCCTTACCCTGGAAGGGACCTGTCCATAGTGCTTGGAACTTAGAATGTTTTCCCTTTTCTTCGTGAGCTTTATCCCATTTAAGGACTAGGTATCCTACTTCAAAGTTTTCACTCCCTGCGGATTTTTTATCAAACCATCTCTTGATCCAGTTTTGGTGGATGGCGAACTTTTCTCGGGTTTTTTGTCGTTCTTCCTCCAACTTAAGTAGAGTGTCGATCTGGGTCTGCAAGGTGGGGCATGGGGTACCATGGCATTCTTAGGACAATTGAAGGGCAGGGAGAGATACGTGGGGAGGAAGAATTTCTTCTTTTCCATACACAATAAAATACGAGGAGGTGCCAAGGGATGATTTGGGCGTGACACGGTCGGCCCAGAGAGCATTGTGAAGGGCGTTGTGCCAATTGCGCTAGTGGGACAGCAGGGTTTTCTTAATGATGCAGATAAGATTTTTATTAGTTGACTTAGCTAACCCATTTCCTTGAGGATAATAATTTTCAGAATGTTTAATAACAATACCGTTTTCCAGAGCAAAATCATACAATTTAAAATATGAAAAGTAAGTTGCATTATCGAAAACTAAGGAAGTTGGAACGCCAAACCTGGTGATGATGGAATGAGTGACGAATTCTATTACCTCCTGATCATTGATTTGGCGTAAAGGTGCTACTTCGACCCACCTGGTAAAATAATCATTAGCAGTAAGAATATACTGATGTTGCTTGGAGGAGTGAGGTATGATTTCACCAATCACGTCCAAACCCCACTGTTGAAAGGGTTCCTCCACTGCTACTGATAGTAGGGGGGTGGCTGGCCGCGCTTCCCGGTTTGTGAATTTCTAACATTGAGTGAACTTCCGGACATATGCATGCGCATCTCTTAAAAGGGTTGGCCAATAGTATCCTGCGTGCATTATCTTGTGGGTGGTGGTATCGCCTGCAAAATTCCCTCTAGCTGGTCCATTATGCAGCTCGGCAATATTTTCTGTGCTGCATCATGTTCCAACCAGCGTAACAGAACTCCATCGTGATGTTTCTTGAAAAGCTTACCCTGGATCAACTGATAAGATGCAGCTTTGAGCCTTATTGCGCGTTTCTACCGGGCAGTTAGGGCAGGGTCCAGGATGCCATGGGCTAAATATCCTGAAATGTCAGAGTACCAAGAAGGGCTTCTCTGCTGAGGTGCGTGGTCGCTCTGATACATGTCAATTTCTTGTTCCCAACATTCTTCTTCAACTCCATGTGAGCTTGCAGCCATTTGGCATAGTCCTTGTCCTTTAACAGTGTGTGTTGGTTTAAACTCTAAGTCATACTCTTGCAGGCATGCCACCCAGTTGCTTCACCTCTCGCCTAGCTCCTGCTGCACAAATAGTGAGTGGACAGCTGGGTGGGGAACGAAAACCATGACATGGTTTGTCAAGATGTAAGTCCTGAAATGTTTGACTGCTTTGTAGACTGCATAAGCTTGCTTTTCGATTTCAGGGTAGTTCAATTCAACTCCTTGTAAACCAGTACTCATGAAGGATATAGGCCGTTCATCATTGTTTCCATCTTTCTGCGTGAGGAAAACTGCAAGTGATGAATATGAAGTGAAATTATACAGGATAAAGATTCTGCTAAAATATGGACTTTGGAGGGATGGTGCTTCAGCTATAGCCTGCTTGATTTTGTTGAAGGCCTCCTTCTCCGATAGATTCCATTTGAAAATCACATTCTTCTTGATCATCCCCTGCAAAGGCCTGACTATCTGGGCAAAATCCGATATGAATTTACATACAAAATTGATTTTCCCCAGGAAAGATTGCATAGCATTTTTGCTGCTAGGGGGGGGGGGGGGAATCTGGGCAATGGCTTTCGCCCGCTCTGGATCTACAACAATTCCCTGCTTAGTTATAATGTGGCCCAACAAAATACCTTCTGCCACCACGAAAACACTCTTCTTTGGGTTGAGTGAAATCCCATACTTCATGCACCTTTCGAAAATTTTCTTGAGGTGGCGTAAATGATCACCCTGGTGTTTCGAAAATACGGTGACGTCGTCCAAATAGACCACCACACTTCACCCTATTAAACCATGGAAATCTATATCCATGGCCCGTTGGAAAGTTTCCCCCACATTTATTAATATGAAGGGCATGCGTCTGAATGCAAAAGTTCCCCATTTGGTTCAAAAAGTAGTTTTCAATCTGTCCGGCTCAGCTACCAGCACTTGGTTGTAGACGGAGAATCCATCCAATAAGGAGAACATCTCGGATCCAGACACAGCTTGCAATATTTGTTCCATAGGAGGCACCGGATAATTATCTTTGTTTGAGGCCTGATTTAAATTCTGGAAATCCACACACAAGTGGATCTCGCTAGACTTCTTCCGTACAGGGACCAAATTTGACACCCATGTGGAGTGGCGAACTTTGAAGATGATTCGTGCATCCAAAAGCTGCTTAAGTTCTTTCAGAATCATCGGTTCCAAAGTAGGATGCACTTTTCTGAACTTTTGTTGGAAAGGCTTCACGCCTTCCTTCATGGGTATCACGTGCTGAATAATCCGATTATCGTATGTACGTAAATCATCGTATGTCCAAGCAAATACATCTCGATACTTCCGAAAGAGTTGGGTGAAAGCTTGCGCCTCCTGGTCGGTACAGTCTTTCCCAAGGTTGATGAACTTCGAGTTCTCATCTGATCCCAAGTTCACCTACCGATGTGCCAAGGTGGAACTTTGTACTTTGGTATTTGGGGGCCCGCGGAATCGGCTTTGCAGATCAAAGAGCTTCTCAAGAGACATTATCCCCTTGGGCATGGGATTCTCCTTGCGTTTATCATGCTCTTCCTGCAAAGCTTGATCGTGATCCACCTCATCTATTGTCGCGTCTTTGAATACTTCAGCGTTGAGCATAAATTCCAATATCTGTTGATCATCATAAAAAATGTGTAAATTAGTAATATTATCTGGCACGAAGGGTCTATACATAACTTCAATAGAAAATCCATCCCTCAAAGGGGTAAATCTAGCAGCAGCATTAGCCAGAGTATCAGCTGCTTCATTATGCATTCTAAGAACAGATTTGAGTCCAAATGCATCGAAAGCATAAATAAGATGCCATACCTCTTGTTGATAAGCTTTTAAGTGCGGAGACAAACAATGAATGGTGTTGCGTACCTGCCGAGTGATAATCTCAGAGTCTCTGATGACCCGTAAGCATCTTACCTTTAAATCCAGCGCCTTCTTGAGCCCAAGGATCAAGGCTTCATATTCAGCAGTATTGTTAGTGCACTGGAACTCTAGCCGACATGAAATCAAGAACTTGTCCTTCTGAGGATCCAACAAGATGCAGCGTGCACCAGCTCTGTCATGGGTCTTGGAACCGTCATAATACAGGGTCCACACATCGTTTTCTGGCTCCTTCTGGTTTTTAGGGTGGGAAAGAATTTCGGTTTGGTGTGGGATGGGAGTGGCTTGGTCTTCTGTGACGAGTGTTAGTTCAAACTGGATCTTAGGGTCTACTGGAGACTGAGGAGGATGGTAACATCCGAAAATGGCTTCCAAGAAGCACTTTCCAAGCTCCTCCTGGGCAAAACTGGTGGGTTTGTTAGTAGCATCCAAATCGGTCACAGTATATTTCATATATGGTTCATTTTCGACCCTGATTTGGTTATTCCGACCCTTGTAAGGAAGCCATAGGTGGGACTAGTCGGTGGCAAAATACCCTTGCAGTTTGCTAGACCATTCTCTGCTAAGTAATAGGCCGTAGGCTTCAGGGATGTCAACAACCACAATGTCAATACATTGGTGGACTCTAGAGTCGAACGAAAGGCGGATGATGACGTTATTTAGCTCTCCTACAGCTGGCACCTACGATCTATCAATTTGGATGATCCTCACATCAGTTTTCTCTGGGCAGACGTCATCTTCTTACAAACAGATAGGGGCATGACGTTTGTGGACGCACCGGAGTCAACTAGACAGTTATGGACGTTGAAGTTAAAAATCTCAAAAGATAACAGGAAGGGAGGAGTAGATACCCTAGAATTTGCATTGATGGAGTTCACAATAGACTGAACACTCGGACTGGCTTGCGCGGACGTATTTCTCATAGGCTTAGTAGTTGAGGTATTTGCGAAGGCTTTAAGAATGAGTTCTCGTTGATTTGTGATGCGGGCAAGCTCGTAGAGGGAGATGTTGGCTCTGGTTTTCTTCATGTCCTCAACAATGTTATAACTGGAATCAGATTGAGGACAAGGCTCGGTAGTGGTTTTGGGGGACCCCACCGAGAGCTTGCTCTTTTGATTTGCTCGGGTGTTGTTATTCGTGGGCTTCTCAGGAACAACTTGTTGTTCATTTCCCGGGAGAAGGAATTTCCTTAAGAAAGCCCTTTTCTTCTCCTCAAAGGATTGTTCAGGGACTGGTCCTTTGCTTCTAAGGCTATAATTTCGTACAGGTTGGACCTTAGGATTGTCTTCCATGTTGATATCAGTGATGGTAAGATTTTTTTCCCCGCGAATTATGTCAAGCGCAAGAACAGAGGACCTCGATTCTTCATACGGGGGAAAAGCTTCATCATGGTCAGAAACATCATCCTCCCCCGCATCCCCTGGGGTTTGATCATCCAGAAGCTGATTTACCACTGCCATCATGCTGCCAATCCATTGTGGGCATGTTTTTTCAGAGTGGGCAGCCTGGTGGAAAGAACAGAAGTTATCTTTTCCTATTTCTTCCACATTGAGAACATTGTTCGGGTTATATGGAGGTCGGATGGTGTTGGGGTTGCTCTTTCTGAAAAAGGGCTTAGGTGCCTTGGTGCTAGTTGTGGATTCTATACCCTTTCTCTTCAGGTCGGAGACTTCATTTATAAATAGCTTGAGGGTCTTTGCTATACTCTCGAGGTCAAAAGAATCCTTCTCCTTATCTGCGGTTTTGGGTGTGGAGGACTGACCTTTCTTCACGATTGGTTTGTGGTCATCTCTCCCGTCATGATCGATGGCTCCTATAGAAAGCATGTCTCTTTCTACAGTGAGGGCAGCCACGTAGTTTGCTGCAAGGGTGACCCGAGCTTCTTGTTCTACGAAGACGACGATATCCCTGGGGAGAGCCTTTGTATAGTAGTCTATGGTAATAGAGTCATCCAACGCCAGGTTTTAGGGGGAATTTTGCAGTATGGTAGCAAAGCGCTGATTGAAGTCTCTAACCTTCTCTTTCTTATGGCATTTAATGGTGCTTAACTCCGTGAGGATCGTGGAAGGGGTTTTGTCCTCTTAAAATTTCTGCAATAACACGCGACGGAACTGGTCCCATGACGTAATGGAGGCACTTGGGAGGGAGCGGTACCAGGTGGCTGCTTTGTTTTCAAGAGTGTGCGGAAACAGGCGGCAAGCAACGTCATCTGTTTGAACCCTCATGATTTGCAGGGAACGATATAAGCTGCTTATATGATCCTCGGCCAAGGTGCCTTTCTCGAGATCAAACTTGGGGAGATGCTTCTCAGGGTGTCTAGGCAGGTCGTGGAGGGGACCCAAAAGATCTAATGGGGACTGGGCCATCCAGGAAAGTGGTTGCACTCTCCTATCATGTTGGTGGTGCCTAATCTCAGACTCGGATTCACTCCCCGTACCTAACGTCGATTCTTCTCCCCCATGGTGAGAGTGTTCATCTTGGTATCCCTCATGGTTGGCCATATTTCTGAGATATCCCCAATTGTAAACAGGTGGCCTGTTTTGGTTTGGGCAGCAGTGGGCAGCACGATGTCCTTGGCCACGGCCTCTATCTCCTTTACCCCCATTCCCACGGCCTCGGTTCCCCTTACCTTCGTTCCCTCGGGCTCTATTTCCCTCGCCTTCGTTCCCTCGGCCTCTATTTCCATCACTTCCCCCAGGTGGGGGGGTACTTGGTCGTTGTTCTATTGGGTTTGGTTAGGCTGAGGGTCAAGGAAGGATTCAGTCATGCCAAATTCCTCCTCTTCACCCACTTGGAGCTCAGGAATGGGTTCGTTACTCTATCCAGCAGTGGCGAGGTATTCAACCATGAGATTCACCAAATGGGGTATGGAACTCACCAGAGCACCATTACGAGTGATGTTTTCAGCGGGGGTCCTAGTATGGGTCAAGAAATTCATGATTGGGGCATATCGCAAATCCCTGATGAGATTGCGGGCAGCTGGGCGCAAGGCTCTCAACTGATCTCTGGTAATTTCATAATAAGGAACCTCCTCTCCTGGAATATCTTCCAAAGGAGGGGTAGTATCATCGTTTATGATCACCCCATGGGGAGTTTGTGATGGAATGTTGCTTATATGCTGGGAGGATGCCATTCAGGCCCTCCTTCTAGTGCCAAAACTGTTGACGGGAAAATTTGTCCGGCCAACAGTAGGGGATCTCCCCGGTAGAAAGTCCCAATTAGACCTTGAACCGTTTGGAATAGGGAGCCCGTCCAGGGTGTCGGTCTGGCTACTGCTTAAGTCACCTTCCCTTTGGTCTCAAGAGAACTCGATTGAACCTGCGGACACACACTTATTCAAATGATACAAGATACATGATTGATGCGTTAAACACGTATATAACACTATGCGTAGCGAGACAAATAATGAAGCATAGATGCCTAAGGAGGTGTTGTTAACAACACATCATTGGGGTTATGCTTGTAGGCTATTCTAACCACAAAAGAAATAATTATTTATGGTGAGATACCCACTTTACATTCGTGAAAGATAAAACAAATGCTAATAAGAAAATTCATTAACATATATTAAGAAATAAAAATGAACTAAACATCATTAACACAAGTACAGAGAACCATAATGCGTAAATGATGCCACTAAAAGTGCAGCTTTGTTAACCAAAAGATTTTCGAAACTGTATAAGAAATACTCATAGTGTTCGCACAGAAAAACACATCAGATCCAAAAGGAGTTTAAACAAGTATCTGTATTCATATGCAAAAGAGTGTTGTCTTTCAATATAATGCTTTATAGCTCTTGAGTCCCCAAAAAAAGGATCCTTTACATTTTCCCCGGAGGGAGTTTTATAGATCAAAATTTTCCCTTTGGGCTTCCTGACTCTTCGCCTGCCTGACTGTTGAGCTACCTTGCGACCTAGAAAGGAACTGCGACCTGCAACCTATCTGGGCAATGCGACCTGCGACCTGGCTGGGCGGCGCGACCTACAACCTATTTCCAAAGGCTACCATCGATTTACTGCCACCGGATTATGAATATGTGCGTGCAATTGTGAGGTGAGGGGCATCAATATGTTGTCCTTTGAGGAAGTTTTTCCAAGTCTGATAATCTGATGCTATGGGAGAAACCAAAGGGACCTCTTCTTTCAACTGATGCATACACTCCAAAGCATTTGGGATTAGAGTCTCCTTCTTCTGTGAGATCTGGTTGGACAGAGAGGCGAGCTTGGTGTAGACCCAGACTGGCGTGACAAGAAACTTTCCCAGGTTTTCTTGTGATGCTGCAAGGTCGGAAGAGGCAGCAGCTTGCTTAATGGGCTGCAAAAATGACTGGATCTCTTGATTCACCTACTCCCATGTCTTCCCCTCATCCAATGCAACCAGTGATGGAATGTGATGTAGGATGTGCATCGAATCGATGCCGCTGATTAGATGTTTGTATGTAGCCATCACCTTGTCTAGGTCCTTGGACAGCTTATCCTTGGACTGAATTTTCATACGGATCTGGACTTTGGCATCTTGCATGTGAATCTAGTCCTTCTTGGGAAAATGTTTGGGAGCCTGGGGGTACCGCACTGTCCAGTCCATCATTTTTTCCATGGCTGCTGAGGCTTCCTTCAGCTACTCGTGCCTTTGCTTAGTTTCCGTTTGGGCCTTCACTAAGGGGGCGAATATTTGCTTTATGGTAAAAATTTCCCCATAAACTTTCCTCATGGTAGTCTCTAAAATATCGACCTCCCTTTGAATGGTAAGCGGCACCTCATTGACAGGGGGAGTTTTGTTTCGGAGTTGTTGAACCTCCTCTCTCAATGTCGTATTTTCCTGTTCTGCTCTTGCCTCCCGCTGCTCTGCTTCATGTAGCCTATTTTGTAGAGAGAAGATCTATGTACTCATTCTGGTTACATTATCTTCTATGGCTACAGCGAAGGCTATGCTGACTGATGCTATCATCACAGGATTAGTCCTAGTATCGAGGACTATGTCTTTTCCTGTCGCGACTGTGGATGAGGCGGAAGGATTCCGTGCAAGGCATCTCCTTTTCTCCTATCGTATTTTTAAGGAGAACTGATCGTATGTGAGCCTGGTGAGTTCGAATACCTCCTCTTCTTGCCCCTGGGAGGAACTAACATCGGAGAGAGTGGCTCATGTACTGACTAGAGGTACTTCAAGGGGAGATACCTCGATGTTCTCTAGCATTGCATCCTCCTCTTCTTTCTTTTTCTTTTCTTCCTCTTCTCTTCGTAGGCATTTGGCTTCTGCCTTTTCATGTTCTCTCTTCCGCTTGAGCTCTGCTACTGCCGTTGCTTCCAATTCGGCTTTCCTTTTATGCTCAGCTGCTGCAGCTTTCTCTGCTTTCTTCTGGTGTTCGGCTTCCACTTTATCTAACTCTTTCTTGAGTTCTCGTTCTATTGCAGCCTCCGCCTCTTGTTTCTCCTTTTCCTTCTTGGCCTCCTTGGCTTGTTTTTTCTTCTGCTCTGACCTTAGGCTATTATTGCGCCTATCTTCTTTTTCTTTCATCTTCTTCTCTCTTTCTTGTTGGGCTTAGGCTTCTATTTCCTTCTGTTGGGTAGAAGTACTATGCCCTGTACTGGTTCGAGGATTTTTAGCCAGAGAAGAAGAAGTGCCTCCTAATTCACAGCTCCTGTCTTCCAAGGTTTGGTCATCTGGGTCTTCTTGGCCAGAGTCCGCCCCCAGAGCAAGTTGTTGGTCTGCATTGTACCAATTTCTTCTTTCATCTTCTCCTGGGCGTTTCGTGTGCTGGTAGTTCCATTTGAACTTAGCCCGCTTGCAATGATCAGGAACTATCCTTTCCGGGTCATATGTTCGGTGTTCTAATGCCCCAAGGTGGTAACTTTTCATTTCTTCTTCTTCTGCCTCTACCTCTCTGAAGTATTTGACTGTGTATGCACCGATAGTGAGGGGTAGCATAGGCCATGACTTCTTCTTACCCTTGGACAGGACCCTGGAGAAAATAGAAGACATTTGGAAACAGACCTCTTGCATGAGCATTCTGTCTGTGACAAATCGAGGCATAACATGTGGGGCCCTGAACGAGCCAAAGACTCAGATGAAGGTGTACTCAGCGAATGGGAACCAATGCGCCACCTTGACTAGCGTCTTCATGGCTCACCAAGACATGCAAGGAGCATCTTGGCCGAAAAATTTCCTGTAAAGAGCGGGGATGAACACTTGAGAGATCGGCTCTATGTCTTGTTTATACCTAGAATCCCAAAACACCTTGGTTTGTAAGTGGATTTCACGGGTCTGTTTTGGATCCCAGTTAGGTACCCATCCCTCAAAGTGCAACCTTGCACAAATGGCATCCAACAAATAAGAGGTCATATAGAATTCAGAAGGCATTCCTTCATATGTTACCAATGCCAAGGATAAGTTGGTCTGAATGGAGGTCTCCAATATGATGGCCCAGTTAAAACGAGTGTCGTACGCTGTGACATACTCCATGAGATTTTCCCATGTTCTGCTGAAGGTGGTAACATCGGGGCACCCGTACAATCTGCAAAGCATGGCAGCCACTAATTTATATACTTTCCTAAGGCCGGCCACTGGATATTCCTGGTCTTTCTTGACCTTAAATTTCTCAGGCTCCTCCCACCACTGCTTTATATTATCAACTATAGGGACTGCATGGGCGAGGGCCCATTCTTCTTTGAAGTCTTATTCTTGCTCAAGCAAAGAGTAATAAACATGAGCGTCTAAGCCTTTAAGCATAACAAAATCCTTGCCTTCACTGTCCCTGATTACGAACTTCTTGGGGTCAGTTTTCTGTATAATCCAATCTATCATATCTGGGCATGGAAATATGGTCGGATGGGCACCTGCGAGATGTAGCTTAGACCTTTTGACCTGTAAGTATATCTCCCGATCAGGGAGGTCCTCTGGGAATTTTGTTCTAGCGAACTCTTGGTACACTTGGTACCAACGCATGTTGTCCCCTTTGGAAAATGTGCATAGGGTATCTCTATAGATCGGGGGTGGGGACATTGGTATGTCCATCTCTACATCCTCCACTGCCAGGCTCTTGTCTTTTTTCCGAGATACTGGAGGTCCCATATCGCTTGAATCTAAGGGGACAGGTATACACTCCAAGTCTGCTTCGAATTCACCTGTCATATTCATGAACAAATCCCAGGATAAGAAATATGCCATGATGATACAAAACCAGTTACAGCTTATCAATTATTTCAACTGGGGACACAGTTACAGCTGAATAAGCGGCCTACTGGGTCGCAGGGACGCAAGGTCGTGATGTTGATATTTTTAAGAATTTGCGACTTTGCGACCTTGCGACTAGGTCGCGGGTTGCTGGGTCGAAAGTTGTGAGAAAATGGAAAAGTGCGACCTTGCGACCTTGTGACCCGCCGACTAGGTCGCGGGGTCGCGGGGTCACAAGTTGTGAGAAAATGGAAAAGTGCGACCTTGCGACCTTGCGACTAGGTCACGGGGTCGCTGAGTCGCGAAGCTAAGAAAAACAAACGAAAAATCAATTTGCAACCTAGCGACTTAGCGACTGGGTCGCAGGGTCGTAGGGTTGCAAGTCGCGCTAAGGCTTGCCAGGGTTTTGGCGCGCGCGGCGTGAAGTTGATTTTCCCTTTAACTTGAAAAAAACAAGGCTAAATGGGTCCAAACAGAGCCATGAGATAGCTTTTGGAGCAGGATACAGGCCATGAGAGGTTGGATGAGGAACTGTGATAAGTTGGGCAAGCAGGGTGAATGTTGGAATCAAAAGGGAAACCCTAAGTGAAAAAAGAAAACAATGGCTAAGGTATGGGGCAATTTAAAGGCTGAGGGATAATAGATTAGACAAGAATAACTCAAAAAGGAAACAGCAGGAGGAAAATGGCAACTTACCTAGGAAAATCGCGCTCCAGTCGACCTGTCGGAGGCGTTTTTTCTATCCGCTGCATATGCAAAATGCGACCTAGCGACCTCCTATATATAAAAAGGTCGCACGTGCGGGCCATTAATGGGGTCACAAATTCACATGGCGTGGTGAAAAGAGAGAGATGCGACCTTACAACCTCAGGGTCGCGGGGTCGCGATTTTCCATAAATTTGAAGTTTGCGACTCAGCAACTTAGCCCTCCCGACTCTTTAACTAACTTTTCTTTGTGCTTAAGGGGCTCCAAAAAAATTTAAAGTGGGGGGTTTTTTTGGAGGGTGTTGTAGAGGCTACAACACCTGCCTATAACCTCATTGCTCTTTTTTTCCCTTTCCCATCACTCCACTTTCCATCTAGGGTTACCAATCAGCCTATTCCTTCCCTTGTAAACCAGGTTCCTCAAGCATTGATGGTCTCGAAACTATCTCTGTAGGCTCTTTAGATAAATCAAGTACATTGGATTTTGGATCTTCAATACACCACTTTTTCAATACTCTGTTTTTACACTTGAAGACTCCAAGCTAATTTCAATCAAAGACCAGGTCAAAGGATCCTCCCACTAGGTCAATTAGGGTTTTCATATGGTCCAAGATCAATCATTGGTGTTTCAGACACTGTTTTTCTTTGTTAGAATATGGTTCAAAGGTCTTGAAATGTTGAGACATGGTTATTCAAGAAAAGATCTGAAAGTATCCAAAGAAGACTACCTTGTCAAAATCAAGTTCTACAAAAGGTAAATGTAACTTGGCACTTCTGCAAGAGTGTTAAGAGGTCAATCAGCAGAATAAATTGATAAGGTAAATGGTATGTTCCTAAAGGAAGACATCTTGCAGCAAGGAAGACAGGAAGCACTTGGTCTTAAGGGGAATTAGGGTTTTTGAGCTTGATTGGGCCAGCATTGTGCCAAGTAGGGATCAAATGTAGAGATGACCATGGAAGAGGTACACCAAGAGACCAAACATGAAGAGAATTTTTTCAGAAACTATTGATAAAAAGGGGGAAAAGGTGAGGTGAACTAGACATAAATGAATGAACTTGAAAGGGCTATAGAGAATTTAGAAGGCAACACTGATGATTGTCTTGAAAGCACTCCAAACATCTCAGGTTTTGGGAAAATGTCCAAAGAAGGTTGTTAGTATGATTTTTTCATCGTAAAATATCACTTTAGCTACGCATAAAAAATAGCCCTAACATCGATTATGGCTACCAAATATCTTTAAATTTGCAATTAGGTGATCCAAATAACGCTGCACAAATCCAGATCTAAGCATAAAAGACATTAAGTAGATAAAGTAAAATGTGGCTTCATGCATCCAATAGACAAGACAAGAACGATGTATTTGAAAGAATTTTTTATATTATATTGAAAGGGGGCACCTGAGAGGAAAAAAAGAAAGGTGTTTTCCGGTTCTCCTCAATGGGATGGGTTCTTGACAGTCCTCAGCACTTCAGATCTAGAATCTCTCTCTCTTGTTGGTGTAGAAAACCCAGACAAACATAGAACTCAATGGGAGCTCACAAGACAAAAATGGAGAAAATGTGACCAAGTGTATAGATCCAAAGTGATCTAATAGGCAACAAAAGGTGACTAATGAATGGGAAAACCCTTCTATTTATAACAAAATATTAGGGCGGTCTAGAACTTGGTGCATGAATAAAATATTATTAATCAAATTCTAGAACCACCCTTTAGGAATATTTTATTATATTTGTTGGAGGGAAAATGATTTTTGACTTGGGTCAATTCCTTTATTTAGAAATAATAAATAAATAAATGATTTATTTATTATTTTAAGGAAATGGTGGTAATATAGTTGATCTAAGGTCGGGAGGGACAAGGATCTAAAGGATAAGTCCACTGGAAAGAGGTGCAGAGAACAGCAAAGAGGCAGAGGCAAGGTTGTTGTAACAAAAGGGGAAATCAGCTAAAGGGAGTAGGGACGAAGAGGTGGCCCTAAAGGTAAAACAAAACAAAACTATATGAGGTGATTTGAAAGGGATAAGAGCTGCTCTAAAGGGATCTGAAAAGGAGGTATCAGATCTGAAAAGAAGAAGGCTGAAACTCTGAAAATTCAGACGCCTGAAACAGCTAAAACTCGCCCACCAAAAGTGGAGGGTACTAAAGCCCTAAGGGGAAATATTCCCACTTATTTGAGTGAAAAAGATTAGAAACAGGTCTAAACGGGCAAAGATGGAGGCTGGAACACCCTGACAGAAGCTTCAGACAAACCCAGAAAAAGTGCTGGAAAATTGCAGAAAAAAGTGCAGGTCGCAGGTTCTGACCCGTTTTCAGTCCAGGTCGTAGGTTTGGGGCAGAAAAGTGCGTCCTCAAGTCTAGGTCACAGTTTTTGGGCCAATAAGTGCGACCTACAAATCTGGGTCACTCGACGGCAGATTTCAGAAAAATTTATCGTCTCAGCTGCGGCTGATGTCTGTCACCTGCGCAATAGGGCCAAAAACAAACGAAAGTTAAAAATTTTAATGTTTGAGGGTTTTAGAGGTGAAAATCACCATAAAAATAGGAAAAACAGGAAACTGAAGAGAAAACATAGGGTCTGAAATAGCTGTATATGCAGGAATATATAAAATGACAGTAGTCACAAAAGAAAACCCGTGTGGAGTCGCCAATTGTTAGTATGAATTTTTCGTCGTAAAATATCACTTTAGTTACACATAACAAATAGCCCTAACATCGATTATGGCTGCCAAACATCTTTAAATTTTCAATTAGGTGATCCAAATAACGCTGCACAAATCCAGATCTAAGCATAAAATACATTAAGAAGATAAAGTAAAATGTGGCTCCATGCATCCAATAGACAAGACAAGAACGATGTATTTGAAAGAATTTTTTATATTATATTGAAAGGCGGCACATGAGAGGAAAATAAGAAAGGTATTTTCCGGTTCTCCTCATGGGATGGGTTCTTGACAGTCCTCAGCACTTCAGATCTAGAATCTCTCTCTCTTGTTGGTGTAGAAAACCCAGACAAACATAGAACTCAATGGGAGCTCACAAGACAAAAATGGAGAAAATGTGACCGAGTGTATAGATCTAGAGTGATCCAATAGGCAACAAAAGGTGACTAATGAATGGGAAAACCCTTCTATTTATAGCAAAATATTAGGGCGGTCTAGAACTTGGTGCATGAATAAAATATTATTAATCAAATTCTAGAACCACCCTTTAGGAATATTTTATTATATTTGTTGGAGGGAAAAGGATTTTTGACTTGGGTCAATTCCTTTATTTAGAAATAATAAATAAATAAATTATTTATTTATTATTTTAAGGAAATGGTGGGAATATAATTGAATAAATAATGATTTATTTAATTATTTATAAATGATTTAGTCAAATTTAACTAGGAATATTATTTAAATAGGGATTTAAATAACTTATTCCTAGGAAATAATCAAATAATTAAAGATTTATTTAATTGATTTCCTTGTTTTGGGTTAAATATGACCAGGAAATATAAACAAATATAGATTTGTTTATTATTTCCTTTTGGGGTTTCCTGTTTAGACCATAAACAACTTAATAAAGGTGTTTTACTAAGTTATTTCACATAGTGAAAGCAATTTTACTTAGGGTAAAATTGATTTTACATGGTGTACTTGGGTTCATCTAATGATAATAGGTTAGATGACCAAAAAATGGTGTAACAAAGGTGAAAAGCATGGTTTGGACTCCATGATGACAACAAAGAAAGATTCTGAAGGTGCCACTGTGATCAGATCCCAGAATTGTCAAAAGGGAGTTTGTCATGCCAAAAATGGTCAAAAGATAGTTTGTCATGCCAAAAATGGTCAAAAGATAGTTTGAGCTCCATGGTGCAGGTAAAGGAAGATTTAGAAGCTAGCATTGTGTGTAAACATCCCAAAGTTTTCCAAAGTGACTCAAGCAAAACCTACAGAGCAAGGATGTAAAGAGTATCAGTAAGAAAGGTAAAATCAGTGTTTCCAGGCACCTGCAAATCAAAAGTGGCCAAAGAAGGTAAAAGGCATTATTTTGAATTCCATGGTGCATGTCAAAGGAGAGTTTTGAAGGTATTGATATGTGAAATCCTCCCATAGATGTTTAATGAGCTTGTTATGCTTCAATGAGCAACAAGAAGGTCAAAATTCATCATTTTATTAACCTGCAGAGAAAACAGTGTAAAAGGTCAGTAAGAATAGGTGAAGGTTGAGTTGAAATGCATAATGGAAACAAACAGAGGACTGACTTCATTTTGTTTTAAACCACCTGCAAATCAGAAGTGGCCAAATAAAGTAAGAAGCATGGTCTGAACTTTATGATGCAGGAAAAGGAGTGTTGTGAGGGTGCTGCCTTGTGTTTGAGTCCCAGAGATGTCAAGGGAAACATATCAAGCCTCCAGGATCAAAGGAAAGGTCTAAATTATCTTTTCAGTCACCTACAAAGAAGTAGTGGTCAAGAAGATGAAAAGGATGATTTTGAGCTCCATAGTATAGGTAAAAGAAGATTTTGAAACTACCAATATGTGCAGAGCTCCCTATGATTGTAAAAAGTGAGTTTATCATGCTTCAAGGAGTCAGAGAAATCCAAGTCAAATTTTTAGTCACCTACACCAAATGGTCAAAAGTGCATTAGTGAAAAGTGAAAAGGGCCTAAAAACATTAGAAAAATGGGTTTGCAAAGATTAAATTTAAATCCCAAGCATATTAAAGGTCATTTTGTTTTTTATTTGACTCATTGTTCCCTTGCAAAAGAGTTAGAAGCGCTCAAGAGTGAAGAATCTCGAGTTTTCAAACCAAAAACTGGCTAAGTGTTGAGGCGTTGCATGTTCAGGTCGGGGCTGCGCCCTTGGAGAAAATTCTCGTGCAAATTTATTTGGCGCTGCGCACTTGCCTGATTTATCCGACAGGCCCAGCAAAAAACCTTGGCACTGCACGCCTGGCACAAGGTGCTACGCCTTTGCCCGACCTGACTCGCCAGTTGCCTGGGCGTTGTGTGCTTGGCTAGGAGGGCCTCCTACACCCTATAGACCCTCAAATCAGCTCAAAACATCTTCAAGCTACCACCAAGGTTTTTTCAAGCAATTCTAAATGGTAAGTGGATGCCCTACTTTCCTCTCCAAGAATTTTGATGGTTTGCAAGTTAAAGGAATGGAACCCTAAGGAAAAAACCTAAGTTTTAACTTAAAACCATTGTTTAAATACTCCTTCATCTGCATGCTAAGAAGACCAATGATAACTAGAGGGTTACATTATTGGAGGTTTTTCACTCACCTAAGGTTGTGCCTACACTCATTCCATTCACCAAATCAGTCCCCTGCATTACAAAAAGATTGACAAATTCATTGCCTTCCTTCATATCCATTTGCCATCAGTGCAAGGTGTTATCAAAGCATATTTTTAACAAGCAGCTAAGGTTGTCCTTGATTTTTTCATCTCACTCAAATTCCTATATCCTTACCCTCACTCACTCATCCATATCATTCACTTGAAAGGGCTGCCATTCCATCATCCCTTCATCTCATTTCTTTGTGCAGTCCTAGGGTTTTGCTCAAAACATAGTAATCAAAATGTCAAGGGAAGGTGACAGTGATAGTGGTGAGGAAGGCCAAATGCCAAGGAGGCATCAACACAAGGGTGGAAAAATCAATAGGTTTGAACCCCTCAACACCTTAGAGCTGATGGCCTCTCCCATGACTGTTTCAAGTTTCTAGAATGTGGGATGTTTTGATTTTTGTGAAAGGATACAACAGGTGCAAAATCACCCTGAGCTTACTAGGCTCTTCATACTTAACTTGGATGAGAAACAAGTTAACCTTGCAGGGGTAAATTTTTAGCTACCTTCAGATGCTATTGCCAATGCCACAAGCATACCTAGTGTAGGGGAGAAACGGTTCAAGCAGGTCAATATTTACATGAGCTACTATGAACCCTTCCTAAATCCTAGATACAAAGACAAATTTAAATCCATTTTTCCTTTCTCACATTTGCTGGAGAGATATGCACCTTTGATGATAATTATTATGAAATATTTTACATGTGAGGGAAGGTTCTCCAGGCTTTACTCCTATCACATTAGGTTGTTGATGCACTTTACTAGGGTTAGGATGTTGCACCTACCCTATTACCTCTACAGAAGCATTGACAAGATGTCCTATATTTTACAGAAGAGAGATTTCCCTCAGCATATGCAAAGCTTATTTCATCACTCTTTGATTAAGATGGTTGTGTTGCACCAATTACAGCATAAGGGAATTCCATGGGAGGTTTGCATTGCCCATGAAGTGTTCACCAATCCACAAGCCCATCCTCGGAAAAATGTGCCTTCATCATCTCATCCTCCTATCCCTACTCCTCCATCATCTTCTGTTGAACATGTTTCACCATCCACACATGTTCCTTCACCTCAGGAAAACCCTCCTTCATCACCCTCTCACAATGCATTAGACAATGAGGGAAGTGACAATGAGAAATAAAATGTAAATGAAGGAGAGGGAAATAATGAATCAAGCAATGAAGAAGAAGGAAATGAGGAGGCAGATGTCATTGAAGAAAAAAATGAAGAGGAAAACAGTGAGGAGTCAAACAATGAAAAAACAGTTAGTGAAGAAGATGAGGGCAGTATAGAAAGCAGTGAGAATGTAGAAGGAAGTGAAGAACATGGAAGTGGAACAAAGAGCGATGATGACAGTGAAAACAGTGAGGAAGAAGAAGGCAGTGAGGAAAAAATCCCTGAAGAAAGACGCAAGGCTAATATCAGTGAGGAAGAATCAAACAGTAAAGAGGGAAACAGTGATGCCGAAACCAACGATGAAGAACATAGCAGTCAAGATAATGAAAATGAGGTTGAGGTAAATGAGGCCAATATCAGTGAGACAGAATATTTCAGTGCAAGGGAAAGTAGCAAAGAAAAAAGAAATCATGTCAGCATGGAGGATTTAAATGAGGCAAAGAGCATTAAAACAGAAGGCAACGACTATGTTGACAGTGATAATGACAGCAAGGATATCAATGATAAGGCAGAGAGAATGGAAAATGATGAGAGAATCCATGAAATTAGGAATGATGATGATGGTAATAGGTTAGAAAGCCAACAAATCAGTGGATCAAATGAGGAAAAAGAGACAGAAAGAAACAGTGCTGATGAGAGCCATAAGGACAGTCGGGATGCCAATGATGATGACAGTCATGATGGCAGCAATGGTGAAGGCATTGAAATGATAAAAATTGAACCTTTTCCTTTATCTTACCAAAAGGGAAGTAGGCATGTGTTTACTACCTTCAAGAGGCAAGGGGACATGCCTTCTACTTCAACCAAGCAGCTTGATAAAGGAAAAGAAAAGGTCATGGATGAAAAGGAAGAAGACTAGCATGAGATTGAACAAGAATTTGAACTCATTCATGTTGACAGTGATGATGAAAATGAGGCAAGGATCTCAAGCATGTTTCCCAAAGGTAAAGATGCCCAAATCAAATATTTGCAAGCCAATCTAGCTATGACTAGGAATGTCATCCACTATTGTGGGATTGAAAACAAGCAGTTGGAGGCACAAAAGGCCATTTATGAGGTTAGGGCAATCATAGCCCAAAAAGAGGCTAAAAGGAACAAGGTTAGGCTAGATGAGGTCTTGGGTTTTTTTGATAAGATTGAAGATGAAGAATGGCAGTTGTCTAGAAGAAGGCCAAGGACAATTGGCTTGAGGAAGGCCTTAGCCAAGGAGAAGGAGAAAGAGACAACATTGGTAGAGTAGCTCAATCCAAGTGAGCTACTTGCCATGGAGATAGAGTATGATCGGGAACCTTGGTTAGAGAGGGCTAATATGCACTTGGAGGATCAGCTGGAAAAGAAAAAAAGAGACCTTGGCCTTCAGAAGAAGATGGCCAAGCATTATGCCTTAAGGAACAAAATTGCAAGGGCCAAGCTCAAAGGAGCCCTTGCTAAAATTCAAGCCCTAAAGGAGGAAAAAAGAAAATAAAACCTTTAAATCCTTGTTGATGCTTCCCTACAGGAATCCCAAACACCATGAGACAATTTCAAATTTTGGCAAGTTTTTGTAAAATTTGGTTTTTGACTGATTTAAAGTGCCAAGGGTGCAACGCCCCTGGCACTGTGCTCTTTTTTGGGGCACTATTTTTAGGAGTGGAGTAATTGGCTTATGTTTTTGGAATCCTTAGGCCAAGTTCATCATGCACACAAAATTTTAGATCATTTGGAGCAGATTTGGTCCTCCAAAGGTGCCAAAAACACTCAAAAAACCACATTTTTGCCCAATTTTCAGAGCTAGCGCTGTGCCCTGAGCAGTCCTAGGAGATTTAGTTTTTGAGCTAGTAAATGAATTCCAAACAGAACCCTAAAGGCATTTTTTGAAATTATACTTGACAGGCTTTCCAATGAGCTATCATGGAGCTCATTTGGACACCGGGAAGGCCTTCAAAATTTAGCTGCAAGATGACCTATTTTTCCGGTGCAAGTGCTACGCCCTTGGACCTCAATGTTGCGCCCTTGCCTACAAAGTCAACAAAAGACACAAATTTATTGAAAATAGATATTTTGAGGTTTTTTGGGAAAATCACTCCAAATTTAGGCATTAGAAGTTATTTTGCATTTATTAGCTTAGATATTTTGTGCCTTGGGCCTTGCATGGTTTCTTTGCATGAAAATGACATTTATGATGTATTTATGACATTTTGGAAACCCTAGTTAGGGTTTTGGTCCTCCTTGCTTATTAAATACAGCATTGAGGCCTCATTGTACATTTTTGTTGGTTTTTGAGCATAATCTGATATAGACTTTGAGTTTATTGGTGAAATTGGCTTTGGTCTCTTGTGATGGCTTTGGACTGAGCATCTATGGATTGAGCACATTCCTAGGATTCATGAGCTCTATTGGATGGTGATGTATTCCACCTTTGTATTTGTTCTCTTCATTTCACATTATGTTCATTTTCATAGGACATAAATTAGAGAATAGGATATGCTTTCTTGGCACCCTACTTATGCCTGCCTTGTTTGATCTCTATGTTTTCTTCCTTGAAGTTTAATTAAATAATGCTTAAGTGCTCTTTAGTTTTACTGAAATATTATGTTTAAAGTTCTATTTTTTGAAATTGATGTTCAGAGAATCCTTAACTGCTCTCTAAGTTTACTTATATGTTGTTTGAGGTCTGCTTAGTACTAATTGGTTGAAGAATCCTTTATTTCTCTTCAAGTTTTACTATGTTATCATACTGAAAGATTTTTCTTGTTCTTAGTATGCTAAATTATCCTTGATTTCCCCTTAACCTACTATATTCACAACTCCATGTCCATTTCACCCACACAAAACCTACTTAGATCCATTTGGCCCTGTCAACTTGCCCTATGAAACACTCTTGACCTATTTTTGCACTTTTCAAAATTTTTGTAGACTCCATAGCCCAATGGATTGATTCTCTCTTACTCTACCTATTTTCCTTGACAACCTATCTAACCAAACAAACAAACAAGCAAACCCTAATCCCTATAAATAGCCTAAAATCAAAACCCTAAAATCAAAACCTAAAATCAATCAAGTTCACATCCTTTACACAAACATAGAGAGAGCCCTCTCCGAGTCCAGAAAGGCTAAGTCCTAGGACTCCAAAGACTGGTTTGATGTTACCTTTGTACATCAGAAAGGCTAGGTCCTAGGACTCCAAAGACTGTTTTGATGTTACCTTTGTACATTTGGTCTTTCCAATCTAACAAATTATGGGGACCTAACATAATGGTGATCACGGTGGGACCTTGAGTCAGTAGCATCCTAAGTATACCTTAAAGACTCTCAAATCCCGGTCAAACTTAGAAAATCAAGTGTTAGCCAAGAGTAGTATCTAATTGATTCACCATACTAGTAACATGATGACGCAACTGGAGAAAACTCATTAAATCCTAGTGTTACATAAGAAACTCAGAAAACCCAAAACATCTCTAGATTTTTTTTTGAATTGTTGATGGTGGAAAACAAGCCAACCCTCAAAGCAGTAAACCTCATCCACCAAGAGACTCCACTGGCCTTCAGTAGGCCTACTAACTCCACTAGTGCTCATAGACTCCCCTGGGAATGCACTAATCATTCATAACAATCTAAAACCCAGTCACTCATTGTGTGAGCTTAGTACCCTTACAGATAGGTCTATTTTCAAAACACTCCTAAACTTTCAGCCTCTCTACATTATTGAGTTTGAAATATGGCTTCGCAAAGGATAAGCACCAGATCTCACCCTAACCCTAACCCTCCTACCATAGTTGATGACCCAAAAAATATCTTGTGGAAAACTTCTAGGACTGAAGATTCAACCACTGTTAGGACCATTCACAAAGCAAGTTCTGTCACTGAAAACCTTACAGCTTTGCAAGATCCCCAATTTGACTTACACCATAGAAGAAACCTTTTTAGGACTAAGTCTCGGAGTGGGATAGACCAGATAGACCTTGAGCCCATATATTTGCAGCAGAGTCCTAGCAGAGAAGCCTTTCCTTCCACTCCTCCTGATTTTCAGCTTCTCCAAAACTTTGGCTCCTTTCATTCAAAATCTACTCAAACTCAACTTGCTATTCCAATTACTTCTGCCACACCCACTCATACATCCACTGTGCAAACCACTCCACTTCATCCTCCACCTCCTCTCACAAACCCCCCTCTCACAAAACCTCCTTGGGTTCCTTTACCTCAAATCATGGCAGCATGGTTTGCCCCATTGGTTCTACCCTAACCTTCATTGCCCATGCCTCAAGACTACCAATCGAAAATCCCTCACTTTACTGGAGCTGACTCTACCACTACCCAACATCATGTAGATAGGATGAATGATGTCTTTGACTACCAAGAGATAAAATAGGAGACCATAAAAATGAGAATTTTTGCCCAAAGCTTAGGAGGAGAAGCAAATAAATGGTTCAAAAACTTAACTCCTAACAACATACATGACATCCCTTCCATTTATCAAACATTCATAAACAAGTGGTAGATTAAGAAAAACCCTCTTCAAATCCTCTCAGAGTATAACAACCTTAAGAGAAATGTCGAGAAAGTGTCCAAGACTAATGCACTAGGTTAAATAGTGTATACAATGCACTCCCACCTCACATGAAACCTCCACAAGGCCTAGCCTTAGTAGGATTTCCAGAGGGATTTGATCTGGACATGGCCTACCAATTGAGAGAAAGAGATCCCATAACCTTATAAGACATGCAAAGGGGAGCTGTGAGTGTAGAAGCCAATTTAATTGAGAAGAGGGCTAGGATGAGGTCAGAAAATAAAGTTAAATACAAAGAGGAAACCATAGCCTCCACCTCTGATGCTAAAATTGAAAATCTAGTGAGGGTGATGGAAAGAATGATGGAGAGGATCAACTTGAATGAAAGAGCACCTCCTAAGGAAAACCAAGAAAATCCCCAAAATAGAAATAGAAACCAAAACTTCAGAAGAGACCCTCCTCAAAACAGACAAAGAGACAATGACCAGCAAATCAGGCCTCCTTTCCAAGACAACTATGTAGATGAAGAGGAAAGAGAGATTGTAGAGCCAGAAGAAAACCATGTGAATCTGATAGGTTATGACAATGAGGGTGATGTTTTTCTCATGGAAGAAGAACAAGGCCTATTTTCCTCAAATCAAACTGAAACAAACTATGAGGATTATAAAGACTACAAATTAGGATTTGAGAATGCTATCATGGAGGTTCATAGATAGTATGACCTGAGGAGCAAGAAAAACCAAGATGCCGCAGGGAAAAACAAACTAGACACTGCTATTAGGAAGACCCCTGAAAACACTCCTAAGAGGAAAACAGAAACACAAACACCATGGCTAAAAAACCTGACCAAAACAAAGACAAAACTATCCAACATAATGGTGACCCAAGTTGCCCTAGTACATCAACTAGTGGCCCTGAAAAAACTCTTTTAACTAAGGTTCCAAATCAGAATCAGCAAAATAAGATTGCAAAATATATCATGGCCGATAAAACTGATGTAATTATGCAAAATACACCAACACCTTTCAATTTTGAGGGAGATATTTCCAAGATCAAAATAACCATACCCCTTACTGAACTGGTAACTCAAGATGTGTATAGGTCCCAAGTTTTGAAAGTTTTGAAAATAGGAAATGAGATCGACACTCTGAATCTAACTGATGACAAGCTGGAGTTGTTGTTTGGACCTAAGGTAGAGGGAAAATATCAAGAAGGAGTTGTCCCTCCTTTCTATGTTAGCTTAAACATTCATGACAAAATCTTGCACAATGATATGCTAGACTCCAGTGCTTCACACAATCTTATGCCAAAGGTAGTGATGGAGAGATTAGGCCTTGAAATAACCAAACCTTACAAAGACTTGTACTCTTTCGATTCAAGTAGAGTCAAATTTTTAAGCCTAATCAAGGATCTGTGTGTCAATTTGGCACAAATACCTGCCAAAAGTCTAGTCCTGGACATTGTAGTTGCTGACATTCCCCCGAAGCATGGCATGCTTTTATCTAGATCACGAGGAGCCAAACTTCAAGGAAACCTCAAAATGGACATGTCCTATGCTACCATCCCGGTCTTTAACCAAACAAGGAGATTGTACCAGGAGTCTCACAAGAAATACATGGTAAGCAGCCAAGACAGGCCAAAAAACACACCTCTTTATTCTATCCATTCAGACCTTGACTTATTTATCTTGTATAATGAAGATGACATTAATGAACAAGTAAATGAAAACGAGAATGAGCTAGGCCTACCAGAACAGTCAAATCAATCACCCAATGAAGAACATGATAGCCAAAACTCTAGCAGCCCTGAACAACAACACAATGGTGAATCTGAACTTAAAACACTTTGGAACATGAGCTTTGATGGCACTTGTGGCAAAGCCGGTTCAGGAGCTGGTGTTTGGATACACAACACAAATGAAGGCTACTCCTACAAAATAGATTTTCAGTGCACAAACAATATTGCAGAGTATGAGGCTCTTCTCCTAGGATTACACTTGTTGAAAGACATAGGAGCCAAGAATATTTATGTTTAAGGAGATTTCGAGCTGATCATTAGACAAATCAAAGGAGAATATTCAACCAAGAACCCTAGGCTAAGAGAATATAGGAATGCTACCTTAGACCTTCTAAGAACTTTTGAGAAGTATGAACTTACCCCCATCCCCAGAGCTCAAAACAGCCTTGCCAATGAACTTGCCTTTGCTACCAGCACTTGCCAAATACCCCATGCCAATGAATAATACACTGTGAAAGTCAAAAATAGACCTAAAATACCTGACAACATAGATTATTAGCAAGTGTTTTAAGGGGATAAACATATTGATGATTTTATACAATCTAAGAATGAATTTGCATCACCAAAACCAAACTTAGATCATGCACAAGGATGCCCTAATGAAGAACAAACACCCAAAACAGAGCCATTTCCTACTGTTGATATAAATATGCTAGAACACTTTCATGAGGCAGAATTTTCTAGGGACCTGGACCAAAAAGACCTTGAGGTATTGCAATGCAAAGATAACTCATTACCAAGAGGTCTTACCCCCTTAGAAGAGTTGTTTGACTTCAATGATGTTGCTAGGAAGCCAAAAATAGAATCTACCGAGATTGATGTAGAAGAATGCAACATAGGTAGCATAGAAGAACCCAAAATGATCAAGCTTTCCAAAACTCTCCCACCTCACATAAAACAGAAATACATAGAGTTGTTCAAAGAGTTTAAAGATGTTTTTGCATAGGGTTATGAGGACTTGAAGTCCTATGACACCGACATTATTCAACATAAGATTCCTCTCAAGGAAAACCAAAAACCATTCCAAAAAAAATTGAGAATAATAAACCCCGTCCTAGTACCTCTAGTTGAAAAAGAAATAAAGAAGA